>SMDT01003092.1:0-289776 GCA_005392925.1 Aquilaria sinensis | reverse complement strand
AAGTCATTAGATCGAAGAGGTCTTTCCGAAGTTCAAACTCATAAGAATTTCCTTTGTCACATCCTTTCAATTTTTCAATCGCAACTCTTTTCCCCTTGTAAGTTCCTCTGAAAGAGTAGGATCCAACCTGCTCAATAAACTCGAGACTATCAGAGTTCAACAGACACTTCTGAATCTCATCCCCACCTGATTGAATTGTTTGCCATTCATCAACCGATACAACACATGGTGAGGCTTGAAGCGGCATTTGAAGCTGAATCTTACTGTTCAAATCCTCAATCCCACTCCTATATGTCAGTTCATAGGGCTCTTCTT
Organism: Aquilaria sinensis; assembly: GCA_005392925.1. Lineage (NCBI taxonomy): Eukaryota > Viridiplantae > Streptophyta > Magnoliopsida > Malvales > Thymelaeaceae > Aquilaria > Aquilaria sinensis. The sequence continues at coordinate 289,461 of SMDT01003092.1, read as the reverse complement.
CAATCTCTCTGAAATCTCTTCCTTTACTGCTTTCCTCCTGGCATCCACAGAGCCCAAATGGTAGCTTTACTGTGGGGGTCTTGGGTTTTCTAATAGATGATTTTAGTGCACTTTCGACCCGTGACTTGAACAATTTCTCTTGCCCAGGTTGAACCAAAAGAAATATTATCCCAAGGGTAAATCCTTTCTTCTCGAATATCTGAATCTTGTTGCAGAAAATGGAAGTACTTTCAAGAGCACCAGACATTGCTGTCCATGAAATCACTGAATTACAGGCAAATGTAAGCTTGAAAGCTGAACCCTGCGTACCATCATCAGACACCTCTTGAATCAGCATTGCAGGGTGATCATCTTCCGATGCCTGCTCTATTAATTTTATATGTAAAAATACTTCCTTCATATCAAAACCCGCCTGTGCATAACTGCAGAGAACAAAGACAACAAAGGACTACAATAAGAATCATTGGAAGTAAAAGGCCAGGTGCCCTATGAGGAAAACAGAAGTTTCAGCAATGAAAAGATCCAAGTTAAATGGTTAAATGTAATGACAGAGAAATTTTTCAGAATAAAAAAAATCAATTACTTGGTTAGGAAAGAAACAAAATTCAGTACCTTATTTTGCTACCACTGCTTTCTCTGAACTAGATTAAAATTACGAACTAATTTCTCTTAAGCTAGTCATTAACCTTCACCTCTCTTCTTTTTCCATAAAAGCAACAGATACAGTATTGAACAGAATTGAACCTTAAAGGCAAAGAATCATAATGCTTTCGAATATTGGACATGAGCTTCTCAGGCAGCTGGCTACCAGGGTATAGCTGTGTCAAGTTCCGCACAACAGTACCCCAAACAACCTTTCTGCAACTCTCAGATTTGGGTTCTCCGGAAGAAGCACTAAGCATCTGCTGGTCACGTGCTGAGTCAAGGTTGAGTGAGTTCTTAAAAGAGGCAATGGCTTCAGATACATTCCTGCCCAACTTCTGCAACCGTTTCTGCATTGTTGAAGTGCCCTCAAACTTAGCAGCAGTTGAACCGCCAGAACTGGCAGTGGAGCAACCCTCTGACCTATCCTCTGTGCGCATCAGCACCTGCTCCACCATATCCTCGTCAGTGCTGGCTCTGCTTGACCAGCACTCAAGTGCAGCTGACATGACTATACTTTTGCTCAAGTTCACAATGTGGCTTTGACTTGCGCTAAGTTGGAACTTTGTCCCACTTATTCACAGGGTCCCCATCACTCGAGCTTCCAGGCTTGAGCCATTTGAATGTTGCACTTCCACACATCAACTACGTTTGCTCCTATAACAAGCAATGATTTGGTTAAGAAAATAATCAAAGGAGGCTGGCCAAAGAAAAGAGAAAGACATCTAATTCTATTGCCATCATAAATGACCAAATTTAACAATCATAGAAGGAAATCTTAAATCAAATTGATACTACATTTCCTAAAATTTGTTCCCGAAAAGTTTATCAAATACAAAGAAGGGAACTTCATGAGCTTAACAAAGATCTCATTGTTATGAAGCCAGTCTTCCAGTCTTGCTCCTCCTCCGGTCATTTCTTCAGACAAATTATAGGCATTGGACAAAGAAGCCAAAAGAAGACCAGCAAATAATAGATTAGCCAGCAACAAAAACATAAAATTTAGCAAGCAGAAATCTACTATTTTGTCAGCAGAATAGAGCTCAGGAGCTATATCGGAGAAACTGGAAAAGAGTAAACCATTATCAAAATCGAAATGGGAGAAGATCGTATATATAAAATTTACCTCCAGAAGTGAACCTCTGGAGGTTTAGATCTGTGGAAGAAAATATGGATATCGGTCTGAACCAGAAGTGGATCAATCAAATAAAGCTCTCAACTTTAACGCCTGAGGTTGCGAAGAGCAAAGGCAGCCACATAACCAACCGACCAGTCCCAGCTCCAATTACTGCTCGGTTGGTGTTGGTCTCGTTTCCGTAGAATTATTTCTCGGTCTTTTCCAGCTCAATTAATGGGAAAAGTTAGAGCTCAATAATGGCTGCATTAGGGCAAGATTAAAAGTGTTTTGGGTTAATTTACATGGAATGGTCCCATATGGAAAGGACAAGCACCAAAAGAATAAAAAAATGGATACTAAGAGCTCTCAAGTCTCTGTACCATGGTTTCGAACATTCTACCCGTTGGTAGGACAGTTTATTTTGATTTAAATCAGATTAATGAACATCAATTAATATCGGGTCGGGTTGGGTTTTTGCTGGTCAAGGGAGGCTGTTATGAAAAGTTCATGATTTTTGTCCTAATTATAGCCTTATGCCATCACAACACGAGGCCTCCATGCTCGACAAACCTCAACGGACGAACGGACACCAGGAGACATGCGTTACCTCGACAAACAAACGGACAGCGGCGGTGAGAGACGGATTGAGCACGAAAAACGGTAGGATTTAGCACTACTACAGAAGATGCGAGTCTCTGGGAGTAGGAAGGGTTGATTCCGGCAGCGAAGGGCGGAACCGACAAGAGGATGGCTGGCGAGAAGGGAATGAGGTGAAGGACTCACACAAAGGACAAGCTAGCTGCAGCTAGAGGCGACAGAAAATGAGATTGGACAACCTGTGTCTAAAGTCGGAGCTCCCCGGCGAAGCGGAGACAGTCCTATTGTGTTGCAAAATTCTGTAAATAACTCAAAATGCATTACCCTTCTCCTATTTCTACTTTGAACCACCTTTGACCCATGGAATAATTCCTTCCCATTAATCCAATTAAACGTTGCCGAACTGCCCCATAAGCAGTACGTAACAATATCGATGTGAAAACAATACAAGGCATCGAGGTGAAGTCTATACCTTATACCTAGCTGTATTAGCTGGTACCAAGTATACCGGTCATCTACTGACCATATAATATCAGTATTAATCAAATAACCTTTTATATTTATTAGTTTTTTCATTTTTTAGGTAAAATATATTATAAGTATGTGTAATAAATTAATTTTATAACAACTACTTATTGATATTTAAAAGTAAACTTTTACTTTTATTTTTCTCATTCCTTAAAAATTATGTTTTATATCTATCAAGAAAAACTTTTAGTTAATCTTCAAATAACTATAGGTGGCCTGTAAGCCAACCCGGCCCTCCCTTGCCGGGCCTGGGTCGAATAATTCAAACCCAGGCATGGCACAGTTTTAGGTGGGTTGGGCCTAGGCTTGACCAGTTTTTTTTAACAAAAAAAAATCATCTTAGAAAAATTCTTGGAGCAATATGAATAAGGATGTTTTAAAATGAGGGAAACACCACAATTAGTGTAAATTTTATCAATTAAAAAGCCAAATGACACTTACAAAAACTAGAATGTACCTTACATTTGAAAATGGCAAAATCTACCTAAAATAACCGAAAAGGAAAACCTAAGATCTGTACTTCACAACATAATCAAATTGAATATAATCTAGAAACCAAAATTTGGAATCTAAGATATATCCTTGTGCCTTGTCATCGAATGGAATCTCGTCATCGGAACTCATCTAGTCTTGCTTTCATAAAGCAGGAATGGCTTAATCCCGATTACAGACACATACCTCAACGGCCTCAAGTGTGAGTTTTGCCCCGTTTTTCCAAAATGATTATTTTTCCCGCACTGAATGTTGACTCAACTATGACGATAGAGACTGGGTACTGCCAAAATCTTTTAAGCCATGATGGATAAGATGGGAAATATTCCCCTCTTATTCTCTACCATTCCAAAATGTCCTCCTTATTATGCTCGAATGATGTCCGGAGGAAGCCTGTAGGATGCCTACCCCAAATGGGGCCCTAGTTGGCTAGTTAAATACTTGTCCCATTTTAAAATCTTGCATGCACCTAGTCATTGACCTAATATGAATTATGCATACACTTGCTTCGACTTGAATTTCAATTTAAGAAAATGAATAAAAAACTTGTCAAGGCTCTTATAAAACATAAACAAACCATAAGTCAAAGCATAAAACATAAGTTTATTTACTACAAGTAATAACCATGCATGTGTATCATTACATAAGTAAAGACTATGTACTTGCCCAAAAGCAACTAAAATACTACTTGACCTAAAGACATTAGACGCTAAACCAACATACATGCATATACTGAAAGATAACTACTGAGATCTATGGTCCACTATATTCGTCCTTGTGCCACTAGCCTATGCCAGGTTGCAAGATAACTATAGTTTGCACAAACAACTTAACCAATAAAACTAGAATCAATAAATGATTCACTAGGAGGTTACCTACATGAATTCACAAGCACAACAACCATCAGCGGCTGTCAACTCCTTACAGATACTCCTTATATCAATACAGATACAATCTGCACAACAACACTAAAAGCAGTGAGAATCCGAAGATTCCTAGTAAGGTATTTGGGTACCTACAAAGAAACATTAAAACCTACAAACAAAAACCTGAGGACATTCATATATATAATACATGAAATTTACTGTGGGCCCAATGCAGTGTAAGGGCTAACATATGCACATATATTTGGGTGCCTTGAGACTTCTCCTAAACCTAGTCCTCGCACGGACATCATCTCGTGCCTAGTGAGTTCTTGGCCCCTAACTCGCTCCTATCAAGCCTTGGCTTGCTGACATCCTAGTGAGCTCAGCTCACTAATTATCCTTTCCTTTTGTTATTATACAGGAGTAATCCAAGTGTACTTGGCAGAGCCAAGTTGGGTGCACTAAGGTCCCGCACTAGTGCCTCAGGACTAGGTCCCGACTAGGTCACTAGGAGTTATTAACCTTTCAACCTTCCTATGGTAAACCTTAACTAGCACATGGCCAATCTAGTTTGCGAGTACTAGGTTCCCACTCTAGTTCCTTAGGCATAAGACCCGGCTAGGTAACTAGGCATGGTAAACCTCTGCCCCTAGGTGTACTAGGCCCCTACTTTAGTCCCTCAAGTCCAAAACCAAACTAGGCAACCAAGTGTTATTAAGCCTCAACCTTTCTTGGTGAACCTTGAATGATACTAGGCTTGACACTTACTACACCTCAATGAGTTGGCCATTACTAGGAATCATGCTTGCTCTAAGTGCTCCTTGTGTTTTCTAACACATATTAAGGTCCTAAATGCACTAAGGTAACCTAACAACCTTGTGCCTCCAAGGCCCCTCAAAGTGCTCTAGTAACTTAGCTTGAGTTCTAAGTCACTTTCCTACTTAGAGCTCTTGATGTTTCACCTAATTTCTTAGGGTAGCTTACACTTACTTGGGTGTTAAACAACCTCCCAAGCCATGCCAAGCTCCTTCATCATCCACTCTAGGCCTCCTATGGGCCCTAGAGCTCACATAACGCTCAAAGGTGCTTATGTGCAGCCTCATAATGTCTTCCTTGGCCCTTAGGTGTTTTCCTTAAATTCCTGTAGTTTTTGCAACTCTTGAACCAATCTAAGGTCAATGAAATACTAACCCAAGCCATTTTTCCAAACTATTACAAGTTGTGCCATAAGTTGCCCACACTAACCGTGCCTTATTGCACATGCATTACATGTAGTTAACTAGGCCACAATTCTAGTTCACCATGCTCCTTTCTTAAACTACTTGGTTACTCATTATTAATGCATTAAAACTAACTTAGGAACAAGTACAAGCCTTAACTAGGGTGCCTAAATACCCCCAAAGTCACAAAAGGTCACATTGTGCACAATTTACCTTGTAGGTCGTGATGCGAACGCACCACATCCTTGGTGCGTATGCACCTTATTTCTACTAGCTTGCTAGAATTGGTGCGAACGCATCATCCTATGGTGTGTTCGCATCTCAAGATTTTCCGCCTCATTCTGGCACAATGCCAACGCACCATTCTGTGGTGCGTACGCCACTGCCTGGAAATGTGTTCTTCATGTTCTTCGTGCACAATGGTGTCCTACCTTGGTTCTAACCATTCTATGTTCACCAATACTCATTCCCAAGGCCATAATTAATATAAATGCATTAATAAACCATGTAAAACACTAAATCTCTTACCTCAATTGAAGTGAAGCAAGCAACATCAAGCACATCCAAGAAAATGAGCTCCTCTAAGGGGGTTCCTATGGTTCCACACAAATTCAACATAAATGGCACAAATTCAAGCTCATTCTCACAAGATCCAAGCTCATACAAGCTCACAAAACCAAGATCAACAAGCAAATTTCGTGGGCAACATACTTAAGCTCTACAAGCCTAGAAAACATCATCCCATGCTCACCACACAAAATCCTTGCAAGAACAAGCTTGCCTAGGTTGGGTACCTCTTGGAGTACTAATCTCTACCAAGAATTGTTGACGAAATGAAAGTTTGGCCATGGAATTTGAGAGGAAAGGGAGAGCTACAAAAATGGAAGGTTTGTGGGTCTATGCCGTTTCTAGAAATGGATGGTAGGGTTGAACTATATTGATGAGGACAAGGTCGAAACATGGGCTGCCACAGGCTCAGTGGCTTTGACTTTATCAAAATGGAGTTTGTACAACTCTCTCAAATTGTGGTCCACTTCAACAGAAATATCAAGTGTAGATATCTGATTCTGCCCTAAGTATATGTGGTAGTATACCTCAAGCAATTGACAGCAACCTATAATTTTGACATTTGGTTGCAGTTGTAACTAAATAGATGGGTGGGATATCTTGGAAATAGTTGAGCCATTTCTTTTGCATTGATTCAATGGTGGGTTGTAAAAATTTATTATTATTGTACTATTTGAAAATATAGATGATGGTTACAAAATAGATCAAAACTTGGTGTACAGTTGGATAGTAAACACAATAGAAAATTTTTGTTGCTTCTTAAAAATACCTTAGCAACTCAACCAATTTAAAACACTTTTCTCACATTTCATCGATGAACACTTATGGGTTTACTCTCAAATTTACAAAATGAATCAAAAGGTTTGTCCATTGTTATGCATCATTCAACATTTCAAATTTTGAGTTCCACCGAGTGGAGCAATCTAATTTAAATTTTTTCCAACTAAAATTTACCCTATCTTCATTATAAAACATTTCAAACTCATGGGCCAATTTGCTCATTGTCTTTAAAAAAAGTAGTATATTTTGAATTGGGGTAATTTGGTTTGTAAAATTTATAAATTATTTTGAATACATAAATTTAAAGTGCGATACAAGCAACGAATATGGAAAAATATTCTTTCAAGAGGTGGTTTCAACTTTTTAATTAACTCATTCACAATAGTATCATTGTTTGAAGCATTGTCAAAAGAAATAGATAAAATTTTATCAGTGCAAAAAAATTCCTACAAAGTTTCTAAAGTGGACATCATGATGTTCCAACCAGTATGATTCAATTTCATGCACGTAAATGCAATAATGCATATTTGCATTAACTATTCATTGTTAATCCGATGTGCAATTGCATAATAATAATTCTGTCCTATAGGTGATATCCATAAATCACTTGTAAAAGAAACACAATGATCAAGGCATAAAAAATATGTTTGTAAATTAGATCTCCTAGATTCATATAGTTTAAAACTTTTTCTTCTACCAATTTATGTAGATGTTTTTTTATAAGCCATGTTCAAATTTTCAATAATAAATCTTTCTAAATGCTTATCCTTAGTTTGTTTCAACAGTTTTTCCATAATCATCATCCAACTAATTAAACCTTGTCTCACAATTTTATAGTTTTATAAAAATAATAACTAGTTCATTAGAGCTCCCCATTCTCATCAGTTGGGTTTGAACACCATAAGTACAAGTAAGATTTCTATGGACTTTGCTCAAATGCCGTGTGAGTGTTCCAGTTCTAAAATTAAGTTGGCGCGCCAACTTGTTACTACAATATTTGGACTTTACAAACCTCACATTACCTTCTCACACTTGCTCAAAAGGTGCCTAAACTGAAGCTTAAGATTCCCATATTTGCCTTGTGTGCCCTCGGGTTCCTCACTTTGCAGTCTTGGTTATGACCCTTAGGCATCAGTCAAATCCATAGTCAAGTTGATCTTTTTAACGTTGTCATTAGAGAATTGATCATTGAGGCTGATAGCCGAAGTGCTAGCGCCCCGAACACCTAAAGACCCCGGAAAAGATGGAGTCAGACAACCGGTACATGATCTCGGCAACTCGCCAAAACCAACCTCGGGGGGAGAAAAGCCAGCTACCTTCCGCAGGAGAAAACCCTCAGGAGGACCATCTTCGGAGCCAAAGAACACCCCGAAGTACCAGCATGACTTGAGGGAAGGGCCCCTCACCCCGAAGGGGGACCTCAACCGTGGGGACTGATGCCCTGAAGCATCTTTGTCTAATGACATGGTGAGTTCCGAGGGAGCTTCCGAGGAGGGAGAACGTCTGACGGAGAGATTCCCCAGGTGGGAAAGTACCTGAAAGGCTCAGAAAAAAGCGTTAGGAGGTCCCCGGGATGTTTTTCCGGGGAGGAGCCTCCGACGCCCAAGTTAGTGTCCTGATAGTGAGTAAAGTAGGGACCCTAAATGGATATAAGATCTGGCCTGTATATGTTTTCTGCTGTGCGAGAGTGCCGATGGAGAGAGATCCCTTGCCAAGTCCTGTTTCCCAGTATTTATAGAAGTACCTGGCCCGTTCGGATCCTGACACGTGTTCGGTCGGATTCTTTCTGTGCTTTTTGGGCGTAGGGAACAGGTAGCCGTTTGTAGGCTCCTGGTTTTGTGGCTGAGACGGGACTTGGATGACGTCAGCGTGTCAGGCCGCCGTTTCAGGCAGCGTGTGGGCGATCTGTCAGAGGCTCCTTAAATGCTCATTAAATGCTCATGCCGTACTCCCGAGGTCCTTTGGGCGAGGTCGCCCTTTGGTACGGACGCCCTTCTTCGGGAATCACGCTAGTGGCTCGGGGAGTTCTCTAGCTCGGGAGTTCCGCCTTCGGGGAGAATCTCTCCTGCTTTCAGTAGCTGGTTCTTTTCTCCCGAAGGCGATATGTTCGGTTCCCCGAGGGAGTCAGCAACACATTTAGATAACCTGGCGTTTCAGCCGAAGTACTTACTTCGTCGTGCTCGACTTCGCTTCTGCCGAGGTCGATGGCAATGCTTCTTTCCGAGCTACGTCAGGCTCCCCGAACAAACCTTCGGGGAAGTATATACTGGAAGAGGCGAGAGCCCTTCGGCTATCACAGGCCCCCCTCGAAAAAGCCGAAGTGGAAACTTCGGTTTGTTCGCTTCCTGAGGGCCCCTCTTTGGGCCTTGAGTGCAGTACCTGTTCCGAAGACGGACCTTTCGTCCGAAGACGTAGGCTTTTCTACCATAGCCTGTCTGTTGGTGTCTTCGAAGTAACCTGCTTTCCAGCTTTTTAGGTCTGCGCCACGTCATGTGTCAGGAATAGGTGTGTCAGTCTGGAACGACGCGCCTAAGGATGAGGGGTGTCGGGACACGCATCCCCCCTTTTGGCGCGATGGTTGACACGTGGCAGCTTGTTATTGGTGGGGATTGTGTTGTAACGGCAGGTGCGCCTTTTTAGGTGCAGAAGAGCAGTTATGGCGACGTTTCGCCTTCGCAGAGCACTTATGACGCCGGTTCGCCTACCTCCCTCGGCCTATATATATGCTCATTTCGTCATTTGTCTCTTTTGCTTTTGCTTTTGCTCTGGTTTTCCTTCTGCTTTCTTCTGCTTTTCGCGGCGGTTCTTTCACCTGAGCTTTTTTCCGGTCACCTTTCACGACGGCGTCTTCACACCCAGATTACGGCAAAAGATTTGGTGGGTTTTGATTTCCAGAACTCTTTGTTTTTCAAAGTTTTCCCGAAGTTCATTTTTGCCTTTTTCCGAACTCGTTTTTCAGCCAAAAATGCCTATTCCTGAAAGTTGGCAACCTCTTTTGTCCCACCCTTGCTGCACCACTCCTAAAAAATTAGCAAGGTGGAAGAAAAAATTTTTCCTTCCTTCGTACGCTGTTACGAGGTTGCCACGTTCTGACCATTACAGCTTCTCAAACCATAGTAACGAGATTACCATTTTCCGAGCTCAGCTGAAAGCCGGACTTCGGTTCCCCCCTCCGAAGTTGATTTGCGACTTTTGCCAATTCCATGGCATTGCCGTAAATCAACTTCCTCCGAACTCGTACTGCTATTTCAACGCCTTCCTCTGTATGTGTGGCGTTTTCAAAATAGAACCCCACTTCATCATTTTTATGCAGTACTACAAGCTCTACGTGGTCCCGAAGGGTGGCTTTTACTTCATGCTACCTCGGGGATCCGGGAGCAAAAAGTATATGTTCACCTTCGCCACTAAGGACAGCTGGCGAGGGTGGCAAAAAAAGTTTTTCTTTCTGAAGGTGGAGGAGGCCTGGTCGCATGTTCCGACCAAGTGGGCTCAGGGAAGGCTGGGGGATGACGTCGTAGATCCGAGGATACTGTTGACTCCCGAGTTAACTTCCGTATTCGCGGATTTCGACGGACGTATCCGAGCCGTCGCCGACTGGGGTCCCGAGGTCCCTTCGCGCTCTCTTTACCCCTTCCCCATCAATTGGAGGCTGATGACCGAGGAGGTCCTTCGGGAGCTAGGGGTGGTAAAGGAGCACAAGACGGACCTCGGGATGCCGGCTCCTGCCATCGCTGGGAAGGATTCCTGGCTAGTGCAACTCCTTCGGGAGGAAGTTTCTTTCGAAACTTTTTGTGAGAGTAAGTTATTTTCTAGTCTCTTTGTTATAACTTCGTTCTGGACTCACACTGATGTCTTCCTTCTTTTTCAGAAATGGGCGAGGACACTGCCGCCTTCTACAAATCCCTTTTCCTCGGTCAATCCGAGAGGGGTGAGCAGACGAAGAAAGCCGTCTCCCGAAGGCGGAAAACGACCGGGGCTGGGCCTTCGGCTAAACGGGCGAAGAAGACCATTCCCTCCGTTCAGCGAAAAGCTTCCGAGGAGGCTAGCGAAGAGCCGGAAGCTGCCACCGTCCCTCAGCCCGAGGTTACTGCCGAGGTCCCTCCTCAGAGTCCTACCCCGTCGCAGGCTCTTCTGGACGCCGTGGTAGAGGCCCCTTCTGCCGAAGAACGGCCCAAAAGCAAAGGCAAGGGGATCTCTGTCGAGGAGGTCCCAGATCCCGACGATGATGTGGTCGAAGTGCCAGCAGGTTCGTTTTGTGATGTCTTGCCTTAATCCAGCTTTCTGTTTTGAGGTTTACTTGCCTTAATCCAGCTTTCTATTTTGTGGTGTAGAGGAGTTGCTCACTCCGGGTTGGGCAGCTGAGCATGCAGAGAGGAGAGCCCTTCGGGACGCCCGCATCCCGAAGGGGAAAGTCCCGAAGGAGCCTTTCTGGACGTTTACGGAGGACATGAATTTGTACTCCGGAGACTGCCAGCAAATGGCTAAAGAGATCTCGAAAGGGATCCTCACCGAGGCCTCCTTTAAGGCCATTGCTGAGGCTCACCCGGGTGACGATTCTCTTGCCGCGAAGCTTTCTGAACACGCCGCCCAGGTATACTTTGCGCCTATCTTTCTTCCTTGAATTTTTTCTAAATGTTTGGTTTTCCTTTGTCTTAACGACCTCGCCTTTATCCTTTTGCAGCTACTGGGGTATGCCGGCTTTCTCAGAGTTCGGGTGGCGAGGCAGACGGCGTTCGGAGCTTCGGACTTAGAAGCCTTAGAAAAAACTAAGGCCATGTGCTCAGAATTAGCTGTCAAAAATTTGCAGCTGGCCCAAGCTGCGGAGAAGGAAGTTGCCACCCTTCGGGAGGAGTTCCAGAAAGAAAAAGAGGAACTTGTGAAGGACTCCTCCCAGAAAATTTCTAACCTCGGCTCCCAGGTGGCAGAGCTGATCTCGGCAAATGAGGCGCATCAGAAAGAGAAGTCAGAGGCTGAAGGTCTCCTGGTGAAGGCGCTTGCTGAGAAGGCTGCGCTCCAAGCCGAGGTTGATGCTTTGAAGAAGGAGCCGAAGAAGAAGACGAAGGCACTGAAGAAGGAGATCTCTGATCTGCAGAAGGACCTCGACAAGCTTGAGGTCGAGAAGGATAAGTCTGACCAGATGACCAAGGTTGGTTTTCAGGATGGATTCTGTCTTACTCGGCACCAAGTCCTTCAGAGATTTCCAGATTTGGACCTCTCTTTCTTGGCGGCCTTGAACATTCCCGAGGGACCTTGGTGGACCTGGTCTAAGATTGATCATCTGAACTTGCCTTCTTCTATTCCGGCGCCGAAGGTGGTGGAAAAGGACGCAGGAGCTGATGACTCCCAGGATGCCGAGATTCCTTAGCTTGTTCTAGGATTCTTTGCCTTCTTTTTCTTCTTTTTCTTCTTGTAATTTTCCTTCTTTGTAAGCAGTTTTATAAATAAAGATACTTTCTTTCATAGAATTTTGGCTAAGTCTTTCTGTGTGAATTTTTTCGTTTCTCGCCGTCCCGAACACGTTTGCTCCAGAGACTTCGCAAGACGATCACCAGACTTGTTTAGGCTTGGGAGTTCATTGCCTTCTGCCTGAAAGAAACTTTCATTCTTAGAAAAAATTCTTTTTAAGAAACTTTTGTACTTGGAAATTTTTGTATCTTGTACAATTTTTTCCACTAAGGGCTTTAAGCATAGAACTTTTTCAAGGCTTCCGAATGCCAAGTATTTTTTAGTTCTACGCCTTCGGCATCGCCGAGTTTGTACACCCCTTTTCGTACTTCGGCCAGTACCAGGTAAGGACCTTCCCATTTTGCGCGAAGTACGCCGTGGGACGGCCTTCGGGGGCCAAATTCAGCCTTTCGGAGGACGAGGTCTCCTTTCTTTATCCCCTTTGGCCTTGCGCGTACGTTTATGGCCGAAGCTACTCTTTGCTGGAAGGCTTTTCTTCTCAGCTCGGCTGTTTCTCTGTGTTCGCTGACGAGGTCCAGCTTGGTTCTTAGGCCGAAGTCATTTCCTCTTTCATCAAACACTTGTACTCGCACCGAAGGTTGTACTATCTCTATTGGGATGATGGCCTCTGTTCCGAAAACAAGCGAAAAAGGGGTTTCCCCTGTGGCTCTTCGGGGTGTTGTTCGGTAGCTCCACAATACACTCTGGAGTTCGCCTGGCCATTTCCCTTTTGCTTCCCCTAGCCTCTTTTTCAGACCATCTTTTATGGTCCTATTAGATACCTCTACTTGGCCATTGCTTTGAGGATGAGCTACTGGGGCAAAGTGCATCTTTATTCCGAGGTTGTTGACAAAGTCCTGGAACCCTTTGTCTATAAACTGGGATCCATTGTCGGCTACCAGTATCCTCGGTATGCCAAATCTGCATACAATGTTCTTCCATACGAACTTCTGCACTTCTTTAGCTGAGATGGTTGCTAATGGTTCTGCCTCGACCCATTTAGAGAAGTAGTCGACTGCGACTACGCAAAACTTTACGCCCCCAGGTGCTGTCGGGAGCGGCCCGATGAGGTCTATGCCCCAAACTGCGAAGGGCCAGGGATAGTCAGCCGAAGTTACCATTTCCGAGGGTGCCCTCTGGATATTAGCGTGTCTTTGGTAGCTGTCACATTTCCGGACGAACTGTCGAGCATCTTTTCTTAGGGTAGGCCAAAAATATCCTTGGCGAACTACCACTGCGGCGAGGGCGTCAGTTCCAATGTGTGAACCACAAGCGCCTTCGTGAACTTCTTCGAGGATCATTTCAGTGTCCTCTTCGTCAACACACCTTTGTAGCGGATTGGCGTATCCCTGCCGATATAACTCTTCTCCGATCAAGAAGAATCTTCCGGCACGTCTTCGCACCTTTGCCGCTTCATTGGGGTCTTCGGGGAGGGCATTGGTTGCGAGGTATCTTTTTATTGAATCCTTCCAGCCTTTTCCCGAAGTCACTATGTTCAGCACTTCAATGCTCGGGCGGTCTAGTATCTCGGTGTGCGTTTTTGACTTTGCCAAGCAATTTGCCTCGGCATTGTGTCACCGAGGCACATTTTTTATTCGAACGTTGTCAAATTCTCGAATGAGCTTAGCCACGAGTTCATGGTATTTTGCCAAGGTTAGGTCCTTTGCGCCGTAGTCTCCTGCTGTTTGTCGAACTACCAGCTGGGAGTCACTGTGAGCCTTCAAGTTTCTTATGCCAATTTTCCTGGCCAGGCGCAACCCTGCTATGAGAGCTTCATACTCAGCCACATTGTTGGTGGTGCTGAAGTTGAACTTGATGGCCTTTATCACCTCCAGACCTTCGGGTCCTCTGATAATTACCCCGGCTCCTTGGTGTTCAGAACCTAAGGCTCCATCCACATGCAGTGTCCATTCTGGCTCATCTTCACCGAGGTCTGGATGACTGTCTTCGGTTATGGGTACTTCGGTGATGAAGTCTGCCAATGCTTGAGCTTTAATGGCTTTTCTGGGCTCGTAGGTAATGTCATGTTCACCCAGCCCTATGCACCATTTGGAAAGTCTTCCCGAATGATCAACTTTTTTCATAACATCTCGTAGAGAGAGACTACTTCGGACGATGATAGGGTGGGCCTGGAAGTATGGCCGCAACCTTCTTCCTGCCAGCACCAAGGCATATATGGCTTCTTGGAGCAATGGATACCTGACCTCGGCACCGTGCAGGGATTTGCTTATGTAATAAACTGGCCATTGCTTCGACCCTTCCTCTTTCACAAGGACCGAAGCTTACTGCTTTTTCTGAAATAGCGAGGTACAGGATGAGGGGCTCTCCTTCGCGAGGTTGTCGCAGAGTAGGCAGTCGAGACAAATAGATTTTAAGTTCTTCCCAGGGTTTTTGACAATCCTTATTCCAAGGACGGCCATCGTCCCCGAGGTCATTTTCTCTTTTTGCTGCCTTAGTAAGGACTTTGAAGAATGCCCGACACCGATCTCCGTACCTGGAGATGAACCTGCTAAGAGAGGTTATCCTTCCAGTGAGTCTCTGCACATCTTTCACTGTGACGGGAGTTCGGAATTCGAGCAGAGCCTTAATTTTTTCTGGGTTAGCATCAATGCCCCTTTCTGATACCATGTACCCCAGAAATTTTCCCAAGGTCACGCCGAAGACGCATTTTTCGAGGTTAAGGCGAATTCTGAAGATTCTAAGTTGTTGGAATGTTTTCTTTAGATCTGTGACGTGGTCGTTAGGCACCTTACTTTTGACTATCATGTCATCAACATAGACTTCCATGTTCCTCCCTATTTGGTCATGAAAGACTTTGCTCATCAGCCTTTGGTAGGTGGCTCCTGCATTTTTGAGCCCGAAGGGCATCCTAGTGTAACAATATGTTCCACCTTCGGTGATGAAGGCAGTTTTCTCTTCATCCTCGGGATCCATCCTTATTTGATGATACCCACTGAAGGCGTCGAGGAAGCTTAGGAGCCCATATTCGGCAGTTGAGTCGACCAACTGGTCTATCGGTGGGAGAGGGTAGGAATCTTTTGGGCAGGCATCGTTCAAGTTTCTGAAGTCGATGCACATCCGGAGCTTACTACTCCCTTCTTTTGTAGCAATGACCACATTGCTTAGCCATTCGGGGTACTTGACCTCCCTAATTACATTTGCGTCCATCAAGCGCTGTACTTCGGTTTTGACGAATTTACTTTTGTGGACCGAGATGCCTCGTTTCTTTTGCCGGACAGGTTTTGCTTCCGGACTTACTTTAAGGCTATGTTGTATTATGCGAGGGTTTACCCCTGGCATATCCTTTGGCGAGTAGGCGAACAGACCTTTATTCATCAGTAGAAAGGATACAAGGTTTTTCTTGTCACCTTCGGCCAAGTTTTTCCCTATTCAGGTATTTTGGCCTGGGACAAGTTCTATTTCTTCCGTTTCTACCTTTGCGAAATCTTACTCCCTGCCCGTTTTTGGTTCTTCGCTCAGTAGAGTCCCTGCTGCTGTGGTTTGTGCGAAGTTGGCTGCTGGGGCCTTTCGGGCTTTGACAAACACCTTCCTGACCTCGGCTTGGTCGATGAATATTTCGGCGTCTCCATCCTTGGTGGCGAAGGTGACTGTTAAGTACTTTACATCTGGGCGAATGTGCAAATTCCCTTGTGTTTGCCTTCCAAGGATGGCATTGTACGACGAAGGGACATCCATGACGATGAACCTTGTTATTGTGGAGGCAAAAATTTCTCCTTTTCCTTTGACTGAACTCCCTCTCATCATCAGGGGAAGGTCGATCCAGCCGAGGACAGGCAGCTCTGAGGGTCATATTCCAAAGGTTGGTGAAGTAACAGGCTTGAGGTCGGTGCTGGATATTCCCAAGCTTGGGAGCAGATGCGAGAATAGGACGTCGGCGTTTGATCCATCGTCAAGCAATACCCTTTTGACGTCCCAATTTCCTATTCTCGTCATCACCAATAGTGGGTCGTCATGAGGGAAGATGACGGAGGAACCATCTCTCCGGGTGAGTTTTTTCGATGGGCTTTGGTACTCCATCGTTGCTATTTCCCTAACTTTCCTCTTTCTTCCCGAGGATGGCAGTCTAGTGGTGATGGTTTGTATTACCCCCGCCGAAGGTGCGAGGCACTTTTTTGGACTTCGGTTTCTCCTCCTGTCAGAGTCATACTCCTCGTCATCAGCCTTTCCTTCCTCCTCTCTTCTTGCCTTCGGCGAAGGCATTCGCAAATAGTGCCGAAGTTGGCCTTGCTTAATCAGCGACTCGATATACTTCTTCAACTGGAAGCAGTCTTCGGTGTCGTGACCGTGGTCGCGATGAAACTGACAGAACTTTTTCATATTTTTTTTGTTGTCAGCGGTCATCACCTTTGGTCGCTGAATCTGGGACCCCTGTTTCTCCATTGTCATGAGGATGTTGGTCCTTGTGGTGTTCAGGGGTGTAAAGTTCGGAGGAGGCTTCCTTCCCCTGAACCTCCGAGGTCGTCCTGTTTCCTCTGTTGGATACTTGGCTTGCTGGCTTGATCCTTCGAGGCGGGAATGATCGTTCTTCGGCCCCCCCATTCTTAGCTCTTCGGCTATCATATGCTTCTTGGCCCTTCGGAAAAATTTGCCGAGCGTGTCCGGGGGGTCTTTGGAAAACTCATAAAACAGCTGCGAGTCCCTCCGAAGGCCCCGTATCATGGCGAGGATGCGTATTTCTGGCCGAAAGTCTAGAACACTTAGGGCCTCTCCGTTAAATCTTTCGACATAGTCACGGATGGTTTCCCCGTTCCTCTGTGCTATGTCGAACATCTGTACTGGCATCTTCGCCGTAGGACGACTTCCAATAAACTGCTGGGTGAAGGCAGTGGACAGCTCCTGGAACTCTCTGATGGTTCCTGGGGCCAGAGAGTTGTACCATGCTGTAGCAGGGCCGGCAAGGGTGACCTCGAAACATTTGCATAGGGTGGCATCGTCAGCCCCGTGCAACACCATGCTCCGTTTGTACTTCGTCAGATGGGCCTGTGGATCTGTTCGGCCATCGTACGTTTCTAGCCGAGGTACCCGGAAGTCACTGGGCATGGCTGCCTCGACTATTGTTCGGGTGAACGGTGACTCATCGCCACAGAAAGTTTCAGACAGTCTGGCCCAGACAGGTTTGCGGGCTACCTGTTTTTCCACCCTTTCCAACCTCGCCAGCATTTTCTCCATGAGGACCACAGCACTGGGTTCTTTTTCTTAGTGCTTGTAGGTTTCTGGGAAGGGAGACCGTCGACGTCTTTTCGGGGACGGACTTCGCCGCCGAGGAGAGGGTGATTTCGCCTCAGGCGACAGGCTCCTTCGGCGTGGGGTCTTAAGTCGTTTAAGTCCCACTGGCCCCTCAGACCGTTCCCCGAAGGGCATGTTCTCTGTCGAAGACTCCTCACGTGAATCTCCGGTTTCTGAACTCCGGTGGGGGGATCTAGTACTGTTCCCCCAGGGAGGTGCTAGCGAGGAAGCCTTCGGGGCCTCGGCCGGTTGCGGCCATCTTTGGTCTATTTGTTGTGTCACCTCGGCCACAATGGACCGTTGTAAGTCGCGTAGAAAACTCATGGTTACGACCAGAGGACGTTCTTCCTCCGGCAGAGAAGTCCCTGGAAGGGGTAGCTCGGCAGCTGGTTGGACCTCGGGCGCGGACGAAGACTTCAGGAGTGCCTTGTCCTTAGAACGCCTAGTCTCAACCACAGCCACCTGAGGGTGGTTTCCCGCAGACGGCGCCAAATGATGCCCTGAAGCATCTTTGTCTAATGACATGGTGAGTTCCAAGGGGGCTTCCGAGGAAGGAGAACGTCTGGCGGAGAGATTTCCCAGGTGGGAAAGTACCTGAAAGGCTCAGAAAAAAAAAGCGTTAGGAGGTCCCCGGGATGTTCTTCCGGGGAGGAACCTCCGACGCCCAAGTTAGTGTCCTGATAGTAAAGTAGAGACCTTAAATGGATATAAGATCTGGCCTGTATATGTTTTCTGCTGTGCGAAAGTGCCGATGGAGAGCCCCCTTGCCAAGTCCTGTTTCCCAGTATTTATAGAAGTACCTCGCCCGTTCGGATCCTGACACGTGTTCGGTCGGATTCTTTCTGTACTTTTTGGGCGTCGGGAACAGGTAGCCGTTTGTAGGCTCCTGGTTTTGTGGCTGAGACGGGACTTGGATGACGTCAGCGTGTCAGGCCGCCGTTTCAGGCAGTGTATGGGCGATCTGTCAGAGGCTCCTTAAATGCTCATTAAATGCTCATGCCGTACCCCCAAGGTCCTTTGGGCGAGGTCGCCCTTTGGTACGGACGCCCTTCTTCGGGAATCACGCTGGTGGCTCGGGGAGTTCTCTAGCTCGGGAGTTCCGCCTTCGGGGAGAATCTCTCCTGCTTTCAGTAGCTAGTTCTTTTCTCCCAAAGGCAATATGTTCGGTTCCCCGAGGGAGTCAGCAACACATTTAGATAACCTGGCGTTTCAACCGGAGTACTTACTTCGTCGTGCTCGACTTCGCTTCTGCCGAGGTTGATGGCAATGCTTCTTTCCGAGCTACGTCAGGCTTCTCGAACAAACCTTCGGGGAAGTATATACTGGAAAAGGCGAGAGCCCTTCGGCTATCAGGGACCTCGGAGGCACAAAAGGTAGCCATCAAGGAGTCTCTGACATCACGCCCGTACACCCTATACGCCGCCCTTATAGGTACTCTGACAAGCCGCCCCTGCCTACGTCCTGTCATGTCAAGGCTATGCTTGTCGCAGCTCGTGGCACGAGGAGCCTGCAGGCGGCTAGGGGACCCCGCGCCCAGAGATACGGATGACATCCGTCCATACACGTGTCACCATCCGAAGGCCTCACCCCCTCCTATATATACCCGGGAAAATGATCACAGGGGGGGCACTCTCTCTCTCTCTCTCCTAAGCACTGACTTGGGCGTTGGAGGCTCCTCCCCAGAAAAAGACTCTAGGGACCTCCTAACCCCTATTTTCTGAGTGTTTCAGCTAGGTTCTCCCGAGAGATCTCCACTCCAAGCGCTTTCTCCCGTGCCGGAAGTACTGTTCGGCCTCATTGCTCTGTGCGACGAAACTGCTGTCGGTCATGGTACACGGTCCACACAGAGCACCTCCTCTCTGGACTTACTTGCTTCCCCGAAAACACCCTGCTGCACTCACCACGACACTCAGTGTAGATGCCATCTGCATGCCGGCCATGGTACATGGTCCACACAGAGCACCTCATCTCTGGACTCGCCTGCTTCCCCAGAAACACCCTGCTGCACTCACCACGACACTCAGTGGAGATGCCATCCGCATCATCTGGTGCCGTCTGTGGGAAACACTCCCAGGTCGTCATTGTTGAAAACTCGGCGTTCTAAGGACAAGGGACTCCTGAGGTCCTCGTCCGCGCCAGAGGTCCAACCGACAACCGAACAACTGCAGCAGAGACTTCCCTGTCCGAGGATGAACATCCTCTGACTATCACCATGGCCTTCTTGCGCGCATTCCCATGCTCCATCGTGGTCAAAAAAATGAAGCAATCAGACCGAACATGGTCGCAGCCAAAATCGGGCCAAAGGGCCTCATCATCGGCATTCCTCGGGAGAAGAGTCCTGTGCCAACTCACAAGAGTTCGGGGAGAAGCAGGGTCAGAATGACCTAAGAATGCCCCATTGAAGGAGTTCTGCACCCGAGTAAAATTTGTCATCTCTTTGGCAACAAAGACAAATACCCATTACCCCAGAAAGAGCCACCTACGCCTTGCTACTTGCGAGCAGAAGGCTACGACTCTACTTCCAAGGACATACTATAACTGTCCAAAGTAAATCGCCTTTGCGTGACGTTATGGAGAAAGTAGAACATTGGGGAAGATTATCAAAAGGATGCATCGAGCTCGGAGAATGCTACATCACGCACGGGCCTAGAGGGTAGTAAAAGCTCGGCACTAGCACTGGCAGACTACATTACCAAAGTCCTAAAGATAGAAAATGCTGAAACCGAACAAGGGAGACCTAGCGAAGGTAGGAACTCCCTGTCAACAAAAAGCACAGAATAGCAGAGCGCTCGACCAAGCCCTTGGGGGCCCAAGGGCAAGGAGGCCACCAAAGCCATCAAATTTGGTTACCAAAGTATTGGGCCATCCGAGCATGACAGCGCTGGGTACAGTAACCTCGTATAAAAGGAGGGAGAATCCTACGAAGAGGTATCTCGCAACCAAAAAGTCTTGAAAAGCCTCATAAATCGGCAAAAAGTGCGAAGACGTTCTGGACGAAGTCCCCTAATTGAGGAGGAACTATGCCGGTGGAGGAACGCAAGTCCGTAAAAAACGGGAGCAAGACAATTCATGCAGAAAGCGTGAAGATGGCCAAAAGCACACTAGCACCCAAAGACTGCCTTTGGAGTGGTTAACCCCGGAAGATTACCCTTGCTTCTTTGTAAGTATGGGGCATAGACCTCGCCGGGCCCCTCCTAGTAGCTCCCGAAGGAGTGAAGTTCTGCGTAGCAGTAGTAGACCACTTCACTAGATGGAGTGAGGCAGGGCTCCTAGCGACCACCCGGGCAAAAGATATACAAAAGATCGTTCGGAAGAGCATGATATGCAGATTTGGCATACCGACGGTGACAACGGCCGATAATGATTCCTAGTCTATGGAACAAGGGATCCCTGGAATTTGTCACCAATTTCAGAATAAAGACGCACTTCGCTCCACTGGCTCAACGCCAGGGCAACAAATTAGTGGAGGTAGCCAGCAGAGCTGTAAAAGAGGGACTGTAAAAGAGGTCGGGAGAAGCAAAGGGAAAATGGCCAGGAGAATTTCCTATTGTACTAAGGAGTTATCAGACAACACCCCGAGGGGCCATTGGGGGTGCACCTTTCTCACTTATCTCCAGTACAGAGGCCATTGCCCATACCGAAGTAGTACGGCCATTAGTCAGAATACAAGTGTTTGACGAAAGAGGAAACAACCTCGGGTTGAGAGCTAAGCTCAACCTGGTTAACGAACATAGAAAAATGGATGAGCTCGGAAGAAAAAGCCTTTCGACAAAAGGTGGCCATAAGTGCAAAACTGCATGATAGGCCAAAAGGAAAAGGGGAAGGAGACCTCATTCTCCGAAAGGCAGAGTTTGAACCCCGAAAACCGACCCATCGGGTACCTCGGCCAAATGGGAAAGGGCCTTACATTCGGTCCTAGAAGAGGTCCGAAAGAGAGTATACAAGCTTGGCGGCACCGAAGGAGGAAAACTAAGAAATGCATGGCACTCGGAGGCCTTAAAAAAATTCTACACTTAGAATTTTAGATGAGAAATTGTACAAGTAATTTCCTCTAAGTACAGAAGTTTTCCCCTATCTGAAAATACTCGCCAAACAAAGGTGAAGTCCATTGGCTCCCGAAATTCTTGTTTTCCTCCCGAAGTTGACTGGGTTATATGCCCAAAAAAGGGGAAGTCTACTGAGTACGACCGACGAGTGCAGGCTGAAAATTTGCCTAAGGGAACTTCGCCAACAATGAGCATTTACCCAAAGGTTGGCCGAAGAAACGAGCTAAAAATACATTTCCGAAGTCCCTTAACCGAAAGTGGTCGGGACAACTGGAAAACAAAAATTGCTCGTATCTTTCCGAAAGTCCTTCGACCGAAAGTGGTCAGGACAACTGGGAAACAAAATTGCTCAAAAGACTTAACCGATTCATGAAGGAAAATTTATTGAAGAAGGTCTTGATACTAGAAGAAGGTTATAAGAAGAAGAGTACAAAGAAAAAGAAGAAGGAAAAGGCCCTAAAATATCTAAGGGTCCCCGACGTCAGGGGAAGCTTCGGCTCCTGTATCTTTAGCTGCCGCCTTCGGTGTAGAAGGAGGAGCAAACGCCAGATTGAGGAACTTGATTTTAGACCAAGTCCACCGAAGCCCCTCGGGAATATCCAGGGCAGCCAAAAAGGAAGGGTCGAGGTCCGGATATCTCTTCAGAAATTGGTGACAAGCTAGGCAGAAGCCATCCTGAAAGGCAACCTTGGTCGCCTAAACGGCCTTGTCCTTCTCAACGTCTAGGTCGTCCGCCTCATTCTGAAGGTCCGAAACCTCCTTCCAAAGGTCTTCGACCTCCTTCTCAAGCTCTTTTATCTTCTTTTTCTTCTTTGAATCCTTCTTCAACAAGTCGACCTTGGCTTGGAGTTCAGCATTCTCAGCCATTGCCTTCGTCAAAAGGGAAGGTTCCCATTCTTTTTCCTTTTGAAGGATCTCGTTGGCCGAAGTCAGGCTCACTACTTTGTCACCAAGGTAGGACATCTTCTTGGAGAAATCCTTCAAGAGCTCCTCTTGGCCCTTCAAGAATTCCTCCTGAAGATTGGCAACCTTCTTCTTGGCTATGCGGCTCAACTTGGTGTTCCTCACAACCGAGTTAGCGTAGAAGACCTTGGCCTTCTCAAGTTTATCTTCGGCCTAAGCTCGGACCGAAGACTGCTTAGCTGCCTAAGCCCGGAGGTATCCGCTATACCCCAGCAGATACAAAAAAAATGAGAAGGTACTTAGCGAAATTTGCACAAGGAAAGCCAAAACACTTAGACAAAAAAGAGGGAAGGAAAATGAAGAGGCCTACCTGAGCAGCATGCTCGGAAACTTTGGCTGCAAGGGAGTCCTCGGAGGCACACTCCTCGACAACAGCCTTGAAGGAAGCCTGAGTAAGCACCCCCCTCGCCATCTGGGGAGCCATGTCCCGACAATCCTCGGAGAACAGATTCATGTCCTTCGTGAAAGACCAGAACGGTTCCCTTGGAACTTTGTTTTTTGGGACGTGGGAATCCCGAGGAGCCCGCCTTCGGGCGTGCTCAATCTTCCAAGCCAAGGGCGCCAAGTCCTCTGCAAAGAAGAAACAAGCATACATCTCATCAGGCAAAAAGTCCCTTGATTATGAAAGACCACAAGATCTCAAGTAAAAAGGGGATAAGAGGCAAACCTGGCGCGACTTCGGCATAGTCGTCATCAGAGTCCCGAGCCTTCTCCACATTGGCAGGAACATATTTGCCTTTGCCCTTTTGGCGTTTCTCCAACTCTTAGGCAGAAGGGCTCTCTGCCAAAGAGCCCACAATATCTGCCGACGTGGCGGGACTCAGAGAAGCAGGAAGGGCAATCACCCCAGCAGGGACCTCGGCAGCAGTTTCAGGCTCGGCGAAAGTTGCAACCTTGGTGGAAGTTGCGATGACATCACCAACCTTGGTGGAAGTTGCGATGACATCACCAACCTGGGTAGAAGTTGCAATGACACCAGCCTCCGCCGCATCCTCCGGGGGTGGAAGAAGGGTGTCCTTCTTCACCTTTTTGGCCGAAGACGGTCCGCTCCCAGTAGTCTTGCGCCTCTTGGAGGCGCCTTTCTTCGTCTGTTCTCCCTTCTCGGCCTGACCAAGAAATAGAGACTTATAGTAGGCAGCGGACTCGTCGCCCATCTCTAAAAAAAAGGAAAAACATCAAATATGAATCCAAACAAGCATTTATGATGAAAACTTTGAAAGGAAACTTACTATCAAAAAAGGCTTCAAAAGTGAGCTCCCTTCAAATAAGCTTCACCAGCCAAGAGTCCTTCCCCTCGGTAGCAGGAGCTGGCATGCCAAGATCCATCTTGTGCTCCGTAACCACCCCCAACTCCTGAAGGACTTCCTCGGTCATGAGTTTCCACATGATCGGGAAAGGGTAGAGGGAACGTGGAAGGACCTCAGCATCCCAGTCAGCGACAGCACGAATACGTCTGTCGAAGTCCGCAAACCTCACAGCCAACTCAGGAGTTAGCAACTTCTTGGGATCTACGACATCCGTCTCCAGCTTTCCCCGAGCCCACTTAGTCGGAACATACGACCAGGCCTCCGCCACCTTCAGGAAGAAGAACTTCCTTTGCCACCTTCGCCAGCTATCTTTGTTAGTGAAGGTGAACATGAATTTCTTGCTCCTAGATCCCCGAGGTAGCATGAAATAAAAGCCACCCTTCGGGACCAGATAAAGCTTGTAATACTGCATGAACAGGATAAAATGGGGTTCTACCCCGAAGACCCCGCACATGCAGAGAAAGCCATTAAAATAGCAGTACGAATTGGGAGGAAATTGATTCACAGCTATGCCATGAAATTGGCAAAAGTCGCAAATCATCTTTGCAGGAGGAAACCGAAGTCCGGCCTTCAGTTGGGCTCGGAAAACGGTGACCTCGTCTTCCCGGTTCATAAAGCTAAAGTGTCCGAGGTGGGGTAACCTCGTGGTGGCGTAGGAAGGAAGAAAAAATTTAGTTGTCCACCTCTCTAATTTCTCAGAAGTGGAACAACAAGGGTGGGACATAAGAGGTTGCCAGTACTCGGGAATAGGCGAATACATGGTTGGACAAAAAAGAGACTTTGGGAAGAAGAAAAATGACCTTGGGAAGCTAAAAGAAAAGCAAAAACCGAAGAGTCAGAACCCACCAAAATTCTTGCCGAAGTCAGGATTCCTGGGCGCCATAATAAAAGATGGCCGGAAATCGCTCCGCCGTTAGCACCGCCGCAAAAATGGAAGGAAAGAAACAAAAGCAGGCGAGAGCAAAGAAAAACAAATGAAGAAAAGGACAGGAGGAGGCTTATATAGATCAAGGAAGGGCAGCCCAAAGGGCATCATAACTGCTGCGCGAAGGCGAAACGTCACAATAATTGCCCTTCGCACGCAAAAAAACGTGCCCATCCCAACCGATACTTGCCACGTGTCGTCTTTCACGAGAAACTAGGATACATTTTCAGATACTCTGGAAACCCAGGCACGCCACCCCAGACTGACACCTAGTTTCAAGACGAGACAGTCCACTGATCTATGGCAGAAAAAGTGAAGAGGTCGGGTATCTCAAGAAGACCTAAGGGACAAACATGTGACATCTGCCCGAACAAGGCTTACCCCCTGGGTAGTGAAGTGCCTCCCCTGCGAACATCACACTCCAAGTCCCGAAAAGTGCTCCTGAAAAGACCATAAGCCGAAGACTCCACTCCGGCTTTCCGAGGGGGGCATGTGATAGCCGAAGTGCTATCGCCCCGAACACCTAAAGACCCCGGAAAAGAGGGAGTCAGACAATTGGTACACGATCTCGGCAACTCGCCAAAACCAACCTCGGAAGGGTGACTGAACTAACCTCGGGGGGAGAAAAGCCAGCTACCTTCCGTAGGAGAAAGCCCCCCGAAGGACCATCATCGAAGCCAGAGAACAACCCGAAGTACCAGCATGACTCGAGGGAAGGGCCCCTCACCCCGAAGGGGGACCTCGGAGACAGAAAAGGGAGCCATCAAGAAGTCTCTGACATCACGCCCGTACACCCTACACGCCGCCCTCATAGGTACTCTGACAAGCCGCCCCTGCCTACGTCCTGTCACGTCAAGGCTATGCTTGTCGTAGCTCGTGGCCCGAGGAGCCTGCAGGCGGCTAGGGGACCCCGCGCCCAGAGATACGGACAACATCCGTCCATACACGTGTCGCCATCCGAAGGCCTCACTCCCTCCTGTATATACCCGGGAAAATGATCACAGGGGGGGACTCACTCACTCTCTCTCTCTCCTAAGCACTGACTTGGGTGTCGGAGGCTCCTCCCCGGAAAAAGACTCCGGGGACCTCCTAACCCCTGTTTTTTGAGTGTTTCAGCTAGGTTCTCCCGAGGGATCTCCATTCCAGGCGCTTTCTCCTGTGCCGGAAGTACTATTCATCCTCATCGCTTTGCGCGACAAACTGCTGCCGGCCATGGTACACGGTCCACACAGAGCACCTCCTCTTTGGACTCACTTGCTTCCCCAGAAACACCCTGCTGCACTCACCACGACACTCAGTGGAGATGCCATCCGTATGCTGGCCATGGTACACAGTCCACACAGAGCACCTCCTCTCTGGACTCGCCTGCTTCCCCGAAAACACCCTGCTGCACTCACCACGACACTCAGTGGAGATGCCATCCGCATCAGAGGCCAAAATTCTAATTCATCATATCAATATTGGCATCATTGTCGGCCACCTCTTGGATGTGGAGTCCTTGGCTTTTACGGAACAAGCGGCCCTAGAAAAAAGACCCAACTTCAATGCAAGATAAAGTGCTCGTGGAACCCTTGCTGGTATTTTTCCATCAAGATGTCATTTATGAGAGACAATAATTAGACATTAAAAAAAGATTAAGAGAGATTAGAAGAAAATTAGGAAAATATTAGTGGGAGTTTAAGAAAAATGATGAGAGCTAGTAATGAGAATGAGAGAATGTTGTAGATGGAGAAGGGAGAATGGTGTGAGGAAGAAAATGAATGAGGCACTCTATTTATAGGGGACCTATAATTTTCATTTCCCTAAAAAGCCTTAAAAACAAGTTGTTTATATGAGCTAAATGGGGGTAAAAGGGTAAAACGACTAGTGTGACCGTTTAGGGTTATTTGGGGGGGCTTAGGCTGTAATATTACAATTTTTTTGAAATGTTAAAATGCAACAATTGGTTGCTGGAGTGGTCACCCTCGAGCCAAAACCTATTCTTAAGCAGAGCCGGTCCCTTTTGGCGCTCTCTTCCTCTAAGCCCTTATTCAACTAGGTTTTTCCCAGGTTTCCTTCATGCTGGGCTAAGCTCGGGTTTGACAAAGCTAAGCTGAGTATGACCTGAGCCAGTCCTGAGGCATCTGGGCCCTTTGGCCACCTCTACACATAACCTCTACTTCGCTATCTTATAATCTCAAATTTTGGTATATTTTATGTGCTAATATGCTATATTTATATATTTTTTATTTTTGTGTATGTATTCTGGAGTTTTGGCTTCCACCACAAGGAAGCATTACCCTTCAAATAGAATGGTACTAACTCTACTCAACGGTGAAAGTTTGGATGTGCATGTCCAAAAAGATTCATTATGGTGGTAATCCATTCATTAGCAACATCATGATCTTCATTCCCATGGAAGCTTCATGCTTTATAGCCTTGGAACTTTGTAAAGAGTTCCATCTATCTTGGAATGACACTAATTTTTGCTCTTCAATGGTGTACATCCTCTTTAAAATCTTCATCCCATTTGTCATACTCCTCTTCCTTTTCAGGTTTCTCGGTGCTTTTTGCCTCCCTTGACTTCAATGTTCAGGTTCTCCTTGAAGTACTTCGGTCCTTACCCCACTATAGTTGTTTCCTTCAGGAGCATTTCCTCCCTCCTTAACCTGTTGGCTATCACTTAGGAGAACGACTATTCCTTAAGTTAACTGCACAAGGTTCTTGTTAAAACCTTACAATAACCTCGTTATATCCTTAAGTGATATGAATCTAGAAGGCATACTCAAGGATGGCAAGGACCCATTGAAGATAGCTAGTAGACCTACTACAAGGAAGAAAGCTAAAGAGAGAGCTCAAGCATTTAATACCTTTTTCACTAGCTATTTCATAGAGGATGGGCTTGAATCTTCACATGGAGCTGTTGGAATAGTCAAGGAGTCATACTGGATAGATGGCATAGTTTGGTGCTCACTCTTACTGACATGGCCGTCCTTGGCCATTGCCTAGGAAGCCTGTGAGAACTGGTCTCACAATAGTTGTAATTGGCTAGCTATATATGTGCATGGATTAAAACTCTATGAAACTAGTTGATTAACCTAGAATATGTAGAATGCATGTTCTTTATGTTTTAACTGGAGTAAATGGAAAATGTAAAAACATTCACTTGGCTAAGGTACGTTCATAGAAAACAAGTTCAAATAGCCATAGCATACAAAATCAATATTTGTATAATTAATACTACACATAACAACCGTGTGAAGGCATTTAACATAAAGTAAGCTAATGCCCTCACCCAAAAGCAACCATAGAGTCTAAGACTCAAAAACATAGACAAATGAGGCAACTAGGTGTACAACACATATACAAGCCTCGACTCAGATCCTTTTCACTAACTCCCACCTTAGACAGGAGTCCCAGTGGTGAGTCACAAAAGCCTATCCACGTGTTGCTAGGCTCTATGACCAAGAAAGACACTATAGTTGGTACTATTACTTAACCAACAAGTAACCCAAGTAGACTAGAATCACAAAGATTCTGTAATGAAGTACCTACAACTACAAACAACCGTGACAACCTTCAACGGTTATCCGGCCCAACAACGTCAGAATCTACACAACATAACTAGGGAATGAGAATTCAAGAATTCTTAGTAAGGGTTTTCACTTCACTTGTAAGAAAAGTTACTAAGGATAACATATATGTAAACATATATAATCTGCTGTGAGCTCATACAGCCTAAGGATAGACTTATGCACATATGTCTTAGTCCTTTGGGACTTTTCCTCTACCTAGTTCTTAAACTACAAGGCAAAGCCTTTCCAACTAGCAAGCATAGCTTACTAGCCTAACCAGTGATAAATCACTAGTTAAAACTCCCTTATGTTGTACAAGGGCACTATGGTAGGACTATTATAGACTAGGCCATAAAAACCCACTAGGTGCACTAAGGTTCTACATCGTAACCTCAGGCCTGACGGCACAGCTAGGTTGCCGATGGTACTAAACCTTTCACCCAAGCTAGTGATACCAAGTTATGACACTTTGTTAACTAGTTTTCTTGTTTATCGTAGAAGTAACCACAAAATCTCAAGAAAACTCCTAGGTCTCAATGGAGTTTTAAAAGCCTTAGAGTACCCTTGGAATACTTCAACCCCTAGGTACCCTAAGGACCCCCTTAGGCTTCCCCTTAAACCTTCTAGCAAAATTGAAAAATTTTAGCCATCATAACTATGGTGATGAGTCGCCACTGTTGTATACATTCGGATACATTTTCATAAAGCTAGCAACGCATTGCTGGTATTGGCAACGCGTCACCAATACCTATGATGCCCAGCATTTTCCAGTTTTGCTGCTACAACCTTTAAAGGCTTACCAAACATTTTAAACTTGCTTGAATGGCCTTCAAACTTCATATACATGTAAAACATGTTGCAAAGACCATAACCAACTATCACAAGCATTCCTATGATACATTCTAACATCATTCCAAGCTTCACAAAACTAATAGTCCATAATGATCAAACTAGCCCACTAATTAATGCTATTGCTGGAACTACTTGAATTCATCAAGCAATCACACTCCAATAGTATTAATCAAGCTTAAAAATATAACTTCCTTACCTTAACTTCAACTCACAAGAAAGAATCAATCAACCTTTCCTCAAGAACCAGAGTTCCACAAAATTCTTCCTAATCCATAAATCAAAGGCGCAAAACACACATTTACTAACTTTTAATCAAAACCCAAGCTCCCAATCAACTAATAAACAAGAATTCACGAAGAAATCACAAAGTTACCTCACATAAAAAATAGGGAATGGTGAGAAACATTGTTAAAAACAATTCTTCTTGGAACAAGCTTCCTATAGCATAAGCACCTTTGGTAGCTTCAATTTTCACCAAAACCTTATGATTTTGAGCTAGAATTCTTAATGAAATCAAGAGAGGAATGATGAACTCGGGTTTGGGTAAGAAATGGCAGCCCCCCCCTTGACTTTACCAAGCTTTATAAGCTTCAAAACCAATAAGCCACCAAAGTTTTTAAAAAGTTGCAAAGTGCCCCTTCCTTTAGGTAACCATAGTCAAACTTGGTCAAATCTTGTTTATTTAAACTAAACTTAGGTTAAAAGTAAAAGTTAGGTTTTAAAAACTTATTTTTAATACTCAAGATTTGGCCAAACTCTTTGAGATGCAAAATTACCATTTTACCCCAAAACCTCATTAAGTGCCTTAACCTTCTCGGAACTAAGTGAACTTTGCTAAACTTACCTATTCTTGCTATGTGAACTTGAAATAAGGTTCTAAACAAAGTTTCAACTACTTTTCCTTCCTCAAATGAGCTTCTAGCTAAGATAGTCATAACACTTAGAGTGCCAAGACACACAAAACCACAAGAAGCTCAAGAGCATACCCAAGAGTGCACCCTTAGAGCCCCTTAAAGACACTCTGATGCCATTTTCTTCCACAGCTTGAATTAATGGGCCCTAAAGCTTCAAGGCTTATTTACAAGTCTTAAGGAAGGTCTCAAGCTAATGGAACTCAAAGTTTCTAGCAAGATCTAGGAGGCACAAGCATAAACCCTACATAAGCCATGGAGTGCACCCAAGAGCACCCTTAAGGGTTTATGAGGTTTATTTTGTGTTCTCGGTTGAATTTCCATTTAATTATAGTTTATTTACAATATTTATGATGTATTTAGGCCTTAGGAAGTATTTTTTTTTTAACATGAAAAATATGCCATATGCATTGCACACAAAAACAAGTCCAAACAATGTGAAGGACTCTTATTTGACTGGGTTTTCTAAATCTTTTTGGTTTAGGGCTTCTAATTTGAATTTATGCCTTGTTTTACCCAGTTTTGAGCCTATAAAAAGGCCTCAATTGTCCTTGTAAAACCCAAAATTTGTTGCTAAATAATATTGATTTTAAGAGCCATTTTCTTAAGTTCTTGGTGAACTTACCTTGGTGCACAAGGAAGCTAGTTTTCTTTGTGTTCTTTATACTTTTTTTTTCTAACCACAGGTTGGTTAGGGGTGGAGGTAAAATTCTAGCCTCTTGGATTGTTGTTTGTGAAACTTGTTAGCATCTTGGGCACATTTCTTGGTCCTTATACCAATAGGGTTTATATCAAGTGGTATTAGAGCCACAAGTTCCATCCATAGACATATCTTAGCGTTCTGGTTTCTATTTTTTGTTTCCTTTCATTTTTTTCTATTTTTTTTCTCTATTTTTTACTATTGTTAATCTTTTTCATTATGCTTTAGGCCTGCGCTCTTTATTTTCCAATCTTGTCTTTCATCTAAATCAAGAAAACCCACAAAAAGAGCCAACTAGTGTCACCTTGTTTCTTTCAATTTCATTGTGTTTTATTTCATTTCTTTTTCATTCTTTTTGCTCCAGTTTGTTAATCTTTTTTCTTTTTGTGTTTCCAGTATACAAGAGTTAAGAAAATAAAATAAAAATAAAAAAGGACCCCAAGCATGGTTGTTTCGGTATAAAGTTACTTTCACTTATGCAAGTAAATTAGGGTTTCTTGTTTCTTTACCAATAAGTAATCGCATATTTGTTTCTTTGGAAGCAAGGACCCAAAAACAAAAGTGTTTCTAGTGAAAAAAAATAAAGAAGAAAAAAAAAGTTTCAAGAAAGATTTTCTAAAAAGAAGCTTGTACAATTACTTGTTTTTGCACCCACAAACCCTAACAATTTCAATTTTAAGCCTAAGCCTTTCTTTGTGGCTCTTGCAATCTTCTATTGTAGGGGCTTCCTAGAGTCTTTTAGATTTTATTTAGCCCACCTCTATTTTAGAGTCAAAACTTGGTTTTCAAAAAAATTTAGGCACAGTTCAAATAGAGCTAGTATCTCCAAGTTAACATGTTTTTAGTTTCTGGTGGGGCTCTAGGTGAAGAGAAAATGCTTATTGCCCCCATAGTTGCTTTATTTACAGCCTAAGGACAATGCCTCATCGAATTGACTTGTCGGTAATTAATATCTCCATCTGCACTAAAGCTGGGTTTTGCCATTTTGGTGCATCTTTCAGTCATCTCTATTTCTTATCTCGCCTCCACTGCCTTTGGGAAGTTTGATTTGGTACAACACAGTTATCGCCCCATTCTACACCACATCTTAGTACCAAATTTTTGGCTTCCATGGTTGCCTACTGAATTCTCGATTAACAGTGTTTAAAACTGAGTATGGTTGGTTGTTCTTTAGCTACTAGCTACATGGATAACCAAATTTGACTCACCTTACCTTTGATCAAGGCAACGGAGATAGTGGACGAGACGAAGTAAAGCTATTGTGTGCAAGATGATGAGGCATCGATAAGATAGTGCGAAACTATCGGAAGAACAGCATTCGGCAAAAGATAGTGGACGAGATGATTAGAAGAGCAGCATTCAATGAAGGGGACATTGATGAGATGGATTGGAGGAGCAACTGTATGCAAAAAAAGATCAGAGCAACTACTATGCAAGATGGATCAGAGGAGTAACTATGTGCACTTGATACCTACTATGAATGGCAGGAGTCATAAATAAAGTAAACTTGAGTAGTGAGAATGATACCATGACATGGATCCCACTCTCATTACATGTTGAGGTTGCCTAAAACGTGTTAATGTATTTAAATTAATGCTTGCCGAATAGGCAGTTAGTTTTTCTTGTATGCTTTGAGGATAGTTTTCTTAGAACTTTTGAGGATTCTTTTGAAAGCAATATTCTCACTAACAAATTGAGTGTTTGAATGTACATCTTTGAGTGCAACACGTGAGGTGTGTGTTGTAAGAATCTTTAATTTAAGGAATCATAGCTAATCAAGAAGATAGAAGGATTGAAGTAAGGCTAAATGAAAAGCCTTCCATGAGAGATAAGAAAGATACCTTCAATGGATTGATGGTGAGGATAAAAAACATGGACTTGAGGTTGCCAATAGGGCCTAACCCTATGCTCCAACCAAGAAAAGGCACAAGGATTGAGGAGCCCGAGGAGGAAAAGAAAGCTTGGCAATAACAAAAAGCCCCAATGAAGGGGGAGCTTAGAGAAAGTAACAACTTGAACTCCATTAAGCTCACTATTCCATCCTTCCAAAGAAAATTGATCTGAATGCCTATTAGGAGTAAGAGCACAAGATTGAGATGGTGTTTGATTGTCATTACTACTCTAAGAAAAAGAAGGTAAAATTGGCCATAATTGGATTCACTGACTATTCTCTTCTGTGGTCGAATCAAGTAATAAATCTAGATTGAGGAATAAGGAGAAGTCTATAAACATATGGAGAGATCTCAAAGCTTTAATGAGGAGAAGGTTTGTCCCTAGTTATTACTATAGGGATCAACACCTCAAGCTTCAAACATTGGTGCAAGGTCAAAAAAGTTTGGAGGACTATTACAAAGAACTTGAGATGACCTTGACTCGAGCCAACATCATAGAGGATGAGGAGGCCACCATAACTAGATTCATCAAGGGCCTCAATCCTAAGATAGCCAACAAGGTGGAGATGGTGCCCTATGTCAATATGGAGAACTTGCTGCACCATGTCACCAAAGCCAAGAGGATCATCCAAAGGACTAATGCATCTAAGATGGCTCAAGGAAGAAGCTCTACATGGAAGGGGAGATGGGGCAAGGATGCCAAGAAAGAACTCTTAAAGCCAAATATGGAGGGCACATCCAAAAATAAAGGAGTATTGTCTTAGGCTTCCTAAGACAAGTCCACACCTCCACCTAAGGTGCCCCCAAAGCTAGGGAGATTGAGTGCTTCAGGTGTAGAGGCAAAAGGTACTCTATAAGGGACTACCCAAACAAGAAGGTTATGATACTAAGAGATGATAAAAGGCTTACATCTGAGGATAAAGATGAACATATTGAGGAGATGCCACCATCGTTGGAGAACATTCCCAAAAGGACAGCTAAGCCTGAGGATGGTGACTTTGCCTTTGTTGCTAAAAGAGCCCTTAGTATGCAAGTCAAGGAAGAGACCAACCAAAGGGAGTGCATCTTTCACACAAGGTGCCGAGTCCAAGGCCAAGTTTATAGCCTTATTATTGTTGGAGGAAGCTGTACTAATGTAGCAAGCTTAACCATGGCGGAGAAATTGAAGCTTCAAATACAAAAGTATCCTCAACCTTATAGACTTCAATGGTTGAATGATGTAGGAGGGGTAAGGGTGGTTAAGCAAGTTTTAGTTAATTTTAAGATTGGTACTTACTATGATTAAGTGCTTTGTAATGTTGTGCCCATGCAAGCTTACCACATCTTACTTGGGAGGTCTTTTGCAATTTGATAGAAAGATCACACATGATGGAGAGAAAAAACTCATACTTCTTTGTCTAATGATGAATACTTATAAGTGTATTGTTATTAAGGGTTTAAATCATCATTATACACTTTGAATATGATTAATTTCTACATTCTGAGCATTGTTCCACCTGGTTACTATTCACACATTTTTACTTTTCATACGCATTTTTACTATTCACCAAGTCACTATTCATCGATTACTATTCACCTATCACTATTCATATGCGTATTTTACTGTTCATGCGCATTACTATTCATCAATATTAAATAATTATTTTTTTTACGAAGGTAAAATCATCACTTGCCGACCCTTCACGAGAAAAATCATATCTGAAGCTGTAGATGTCGGAACTGAGTGATTCCAAATTCATCTGAAATCCAACACATAAATCTTCAACTCTACTTCATTCTGTAAGCTAATTTGATTATTTTCATT
Organism: Aquilaria sinensis; assembly: GCA_005392925.1. Classification (NCBI taxonomy): domain Eukaryota; kingdom Viridiplantae; phylum Streptophyta; class Magnoliopsida; order Malvales; family Thymelaeaceae; genus Aquilaria; species Aquilaria sinensis. The sequence continues at coordinate 255,006 of SMDT01003092.1, read as the reverse complement.
GCCGAAATCTGATTATAGATTAGACCATTCGTTATTTCGTGTGCTAAAGAGCAGTTTCGGTAGAAAAATCATAACTTGAGGTACGGATGTCCGATTTGAATGAGCAAGCTATCGATTCGAGGCTAAAGAGGAGATCTACAATTCTGTGCTTTGAGAAAGGGCTTATGTAATGCCTATGATGGTCAAAAAATTAAAAGAAGTTGCAGCCCGCCATTATTGATTTATATTTACCTACATTTTACCATTTTATTTTTACCATTTCACCCCAAAACTCTATAAATAGGCACCTTAGGGGGAGGGTGAAGTATGCCATTTTCTTAGGTCATTTCCATGTTCTTGTATCATTTTTAGATTTTCTCCTTTGTTCTTGTTCTAGTTTTCAATACCGAAGCTCTGTCCAAGTGTTTTCTCATTCTTGTTCTTGTTCTTTCTTTTGATCTTTCGATCCATGTTCATTTCATCTTTCTACATGTTGTTTACTTTTATCATGACTAACTAATCTTTCTTTTTGCTAATGTGAAAGGGTGAAGCTTTTGATATAGAGGTTATGGTTGATTTGAATGGATCACAACGTTAACGGTATTTTTTTCCTTAATCTATTTAACTTCCCTCCTTATTAAGTGGGAGTCTTGATTCATCGTAATCAATCATTGGCATTAAAGCTGCTTGATTCCCTCTATAGAACATGGCTCTACCGGCTATATTGGAATCTTGAGTTATTGTAGACAAAGGTTGACATGATGGATACTTTAATCCATTAGCAAGTGTTGACATTTTAAGATCAATGAACATTAATACTAACTAAATTCTCCAATTAGGACCTCCTTTATGTGTGGATCTCAATTGAGTGGTAAGATGGGCTAAAATTAATCTTAACCGATATACTAAAAGTGGATCCCCTAACCTTAGCTATTTTATTTAAATTTGAATTTTTAATCAACACTTGTTCACACCTTTCACAAAAACCTTCCTTCACTTTTGTAATTTATATTTTTTAATTCACTTTCCTGTGGTTCGACACTCGAACTCCCGAGGTTTTATTATTTGTGACAACCTACACTTGGGTTACAACTGCTAGAGTGCAGCAAGTTTTTGGCGCCATTGTCGGGGAAGTAAAATTAGAGTACAAGTTTAATTTTTTTTCTTTTTGTTCTTTTTATTTTGTTTTATTTTTTGTTCTTTATATGGCAAGCTGAGCCTCCTACCTTTTATTTTCTATTTATTTATTATTATTTTATTATTATTATTGAATGACAGGTTGAGCCTCCTACTTAACTTGTTATTTATATTTGTTTTTCTTGTTGTTATTTTGTTAATGCATGAAAGCTTGGTCATGTATATCAAGTGGTAGACTGGTAAGAGAATATTCATCTTCTTCAAACATGGCTGAACAAATTAATGAATAAGAAAATAACCATTTTCTACATAATGACCAAGATCGACCTAGGACACTTAGAGAACACATGAACCCCATAAGAAATAGCACTTAATCATGTCTAATTTTTCCTGCTGATGCATGTAACTTCAATTTCAAGCCAGGTATTATTCAGCTTTTACCAACTTTTCATGGCTTTGATTCCGAAAATCCTTACTTGCATCTGAGAATTTGAGGAAGTCTGTCACACATATAACAACCTAAACTGTAGCATGAACACCATCAGGCTTAAGCTTTTTCCTTTTTTTTTAAAAGATAAAGCTAAAACTTAGCTACAGTATTTTAGGTTAGGCTCTGTTAATTCATGGGATAAACTGCAACAAAAATTTTTGAACAAATTTTTTCCTACCCATAGAACAAATTCTTTCAAAAGGCAAATCACCACTTTCACAGAAAAACCAAGAGAAACTTTTTACCAGTGTGCCCACACCATGATTTTGGAACTTAGAGATTAGTCTCACATTTTTATGAAGGTTTGACACCTAGGGAAAGACAAATGGTAGAAATGATGTGCAATGGAACAATTGAGGATAATGATCCTGACGAGGCAATGAATTACCTAGACATGCTAGCAGAGAATGCACAGAATTGGGACACCACTGGTACTTATGAGGCCTCAAGTAAGACTCAATCGCTTGCATCTAGTGGAGGCATATACTATCTTAAGGAAGATAATGACCTTCAAGAAAAATTCGCATCTCTAGCTAGAAAGGTTGAGGCATTAGAAATGAAGAAAACTGGTCATTTAAAATCTGTTGAAAAAATTGTTTATCACATTTGTGAGACCAATGACCATCCCACTAGCAATTGCCCAACCATGCCCTCTTTCAAAGAATGTCTCCATGAACAAGTCAATGCATTGAATAACTTCAAGAGACCAACCCAAAATCCATACTCAGAAACTTACAATCCTGGTTGAAGGAATCATCCAAATTTCAGTTGGAGAAATGATAATTATGCTCAACCGTCACAACCACTTTTGCACACTCAACAAAATTTTCAACAATCTCAAGGGTATGCACCATATGTTCCTCCTCTTAGGAAAAATCTTGAAGATACATTGCATTCATTCATTAAGAAGCAAGAGTCCATCAATGTTCAAACAAGTCAAACCATGATTGATTTGAAAGATACTCTTGCAAAAATTGCATCTGCACTCACAGGAGAAAGGGAAATTTTCTTCACAACCACAACCAAATCCCAAAGGTCAAACCATGGATCAAATGAAGTCAATCATTACACTCCGTAACGGTAAGGTTGTTGAAAAATCCATTACTAATCCTTGTGAAGAAGACAATGAGTCAACTTCTAAGAGTAAAGAAGGGGTTGAACCTTTACCAAGCGAAGAACAAATTGAATCTCCACCAGCACCTCCATTTCCACAGGCATTAACTATTCCTAAGAAGATGAACCAAAATCCTGAAATTTTGGATATTTTCAAGCAAGTGAAGATCAATATCCCTTTGTTGGATGCGATCAAACAAGTACCTCTTGTGCCAAATTTTTAAAGGACTTGTGCACTGTTAAAAGAAAACTAAATGTGAAAAAGAAAGCCTTCTTGGCTGAACAGGTAAGTTCTGTTATTCAAAATAACACTGCTTTGAAATACAAGGATCCTGGTTGTTCAACAATTTCATGTTTCATTGGAGAACATAAAATTGAGCAAGCATTACTTGATCTTGGGATTAGTGTAAACTTACTTTCATATTTAGTTTACCAAAAACTAAATTTGGATAAGTTAAAACCAATTGAGGTAACTCTTTTGCTTGCTGACAGATCAGTGAAAGTGCCCAAAGGAGTCATTGAAGATGTGTTAGTCTAAGTTGATAAATTCATATATCCTGTGGATTTTATTATTTTGGACACACCATTAGTAGAAATCAAGAATTCAATACTTGTTATCTTGGGATGTCCATTTTTAGCAACTTCTAATGCTTTGATTAATTGCAGGAATAGATTGATGAAGCTGACATTTGTGAATATGACATTGGAGTTAAATATTTTTAACTTGCTTAAGTAGCCACCTGAAAAAGAAGATGAAAGTGAGGAACTTTGCATCATTGACACTATTAGGAAAAACCACATCGAAGAATGGAGTATCTCTGATCCTCAAAAAAATTATCTAGATAATTTATTTGAATCGATTATACAAATGGATCAGGATACATCTAACGTGTGTTCATTGCTTGATTCTTCACAGGTGAAGCGAAACACATGTTGGAAACTAAAAATTAAAGAGCAAAATAAAATTCACACAATTGAGTTGAAGCTTTTACCTAAACAATTGAAGTACCTAATGTTAGAGAAAAATGCTAAATCAAGGTTGATACGCTTGATCATATTACTCCAAAAATTTAACATTTTGGTCAAGGATAAGATAGGCACAGAAAATGTTGTCGTTGATAATTTGTCAAGACTGACAACGAATTCAACAATTGAGGCTGCACTCATAAATTATTGTTTTCCTGATAAATTTCTATTTTTTTTCACTACAGTACCTTGGTTTGCTAATATTATCAGCTTTTTGGTGACAGGCCGGATACCAGCTCAATGGAGTATCCAAGAAAAAAAGAAATTTCTACATGAGGTGAAATATTTTTATTGGGATGACTTTTATCTTTTCAAATACTGTCCTAACCAGATATGTACGAGATGCATATCTGAGGATGAGGTAAAAAGTTTCATTAGATTTTCTCATTTTAAAACATTCGGAGGGCATTTTTTGTCAAAGAAAACAACTATAAAGATTTTGCAGTCTGAATTTTACTGGTCTTCTTTGTTCAAAGATGCACATGCATTCTGCAAAGTCTTTGAAAATTGTCAAAAAATAAGATTCATTTCTTCCCGGTTAAGTGTCGGATATGGTACTCCGTGGCTCTCAAGTTGGTTATCTCAGTTTCCCATAATAACTGATTTCTTTCTCTCCTTTCTCAATTTTTTCTCACCAATGGATTCTATTCTTTCTGCTTTGTGAAAATACTTTCCTTCTCTCCCAATAAATTTTCTTAAAAAGATTTATCAAGCTAGATGTGAAAGATTCAGAGTTTTTATGCACAAAGGCGTTCCTGACAATGTGCGGTGGTTAATTGAAGCTAAGGTCCATTTGGCTGGTGAAATTTCAGATACATTTGTGCCCCGCATGTCTGGCTTAGGCAAAAACACTTATACCAAAAAGCGAAGAGCAAAAAGGTTACGCGTTTGTCACAATTTTGGTCGATGGAATTGTGATACTAAATGTTGTTCTTTAGGGATGATGTCCGATAATCAAGAAGATAAAAGAAAATTCATTAAGAATGGCCTGCGTAAGGAATCTTTAGATGATATCCGATTGACTCTGGAAACGCATTCTTGTGGAATAGTACAACATGAAATTCTTGGTTTATGGAGGGCTTTTCATAAAGAACGAGAGCGTTACTGTCTTGAGAACCTGACTTTAAATGACCCTATCTGCCAGTTTGTAAGAAAACTGGATGGGAAGCATATCCCCGACTCATGGAAGGCGTTGAAGCCGTTACTGGACATAAAACCAGTGGAAGATGTGAGCCACAATCACAACTACTTTACATTAATGTCACTTTATTTTTATTTTTATTTTTATTTTTATTTTTTTCTTTACAGGTTGTCAATCCTTAATAAGTGATAAAGCACTGTGGAAGAGAGCAATCGGACTTATGGATCTGTTTATCTTGTCTTTTAGTTTTATTATTAGCATTTTCTTTATTTTGGTTTAAATTATTTCAGGTTATTCATTTTCAATAACTACCATTTCAGGTAATCTTTTCTTCACTCTTCTTATCTATATTTTGACATTGGGGACAATGTCTTAATCTAGTTGGGGGGAGGGATAGTTGTCACATTTTTTTTTCTTCTTCTTTTAGGATAGTTTTTCTCATGCTGATATTAAAACCATTAGAAAAAGTACTTAGTTTATGATGGCCGAGTAAAGAGTAATTTTTTACTCTTGAGATGCATCCTATTTTATGTGACATGCATAACTTTTTTTTTCTTGTAAGCATAAATAGTTGCATGTAAGAACATTTAGCATGAATTTAGGTTGTTTGTTTGCATTTAGGAACCCAACTCATAGAAATATCATCATTGGATTTATACCTTATAAATTTGAAATGGTAGTTAATTTTTAAAAAAAGTTAAAGTATGTTGCTTGTTACCTAAGGAAAATAAATAACCGGTGAGCACTTTTGAGCCTTTAGTTTTTATTAGGATGTGTGAATTTCTTTGTTGAGAGTGCTTACTTTGTGTTTTGAGCTAGACCTTACTTGGATGGGTGACCTTAAGGACCCATGCAACCTCACTTCTTGTATGTAAATTTAAGGAAGAAGATGGCATTTTAGGGCCAACCAGTTACCAAAAGGCTAACCTTGTACATTATCCCTTAGTGAGCCCCTTTAAGCCTTATAGCCTTATTCTTTGTTTGAACCCTATATGTTTAACTACTTCCACTTCATTTTGATCCTTTATTGTCCTTGGAAATAGTGATGTTTATGTGATTATGGGCTTAGAGAATTAAAATGAATGTGTTATTTTTGGTGAAATAAAGAATAAGTGTAGGGTGTACTTTAGAACATGTTAGGTTACCTTGTGCTTAATTTGTCATAGTGGAAAAATTGGGGTGAGTTGAGCTTAAATCATAAAAATTGAGTGTATATCATTGGATGGTTGATTTTTAAACAAATTTTGATTTATGGTAGAAAAAGGCAAAAGCGAGATCATAAAAAAAAGCCATCGCAAAATAAAGTAAAAAAATATATATAGATAAATTAAAAAGTATATATATAAAAAAAAACTCTTTTTTTTCATAACACTTGGCCTCTTTTTCTTTTATGGCAGTCTAAAAAAAATTGTTCTATTTCCTTTTCAAATAAAATTATATATGCTCATACCCATGTGAATCCATACTAAAGTAAAGATGAAAGGCATATTTTTTTATCTTTTTATGACAGATAAATGCATAAACATGGGAGATAATTTTGAAAAAAAAAACACAACTTTAGCCTTAATATTTGTTCAAGTCAAATGAGGCCAGCTATTTTGAAACGGAAAGAAGTAAAAAGAAAAAAACAAAGAGAGAGAAAAATAATGTTAAATTCAATAAGTTTAAAACTCAACCATATTTGTTTTCTAAACTCATGTGTTGATAAGGAATTGTGTTTTGGAGAGGACTTGGAGACTGGGTTGATTTGGGTATTTAGTGTTTTAGGTGCCCATAATTATTGTTCATTGTATTACTAGTTCTCTTAAACTCCACCATTAAAAAGCCTCCATCCGATTCCCGCTTTCACCAAACCTAGCCTCATTATAACCTTGTATAAAGACCATTGGACTTAAATTTACATGCAGTCCCCTTTTAGGAATCTAGTGATGGTGAAGTTGGATCCCCTTGCAAGCTCTGGATTGAGAAACACAAAGTAAGTTGTTCACAAACCCACATTAAAATAAGTGTAAATACTTAAAGAATGATCCACTACCTCTGGTAACAATGACTTAACTTTTTCTCCTTTCACTAATTACTTGCAAATCAAGTTTACAAGTGTCATATATTCATAGCATGATCTGTCATGAGTTGTTAGATTATGTATTTTATTTATTTTCTTAAGTTACACTTGCTAGCGACTAGTAAGAACCTGGTTGGGGGCCGTGATGAATACTCATAAGTGTATTGCTGTTAAGGGTTTAAATCATCATTATACACTTTGAATATGATTAATTTTTATATTCTGAGCATTTTTTCACCTGATTACTATTCACACATTTTTTACTATTCATACACATTTTTACTATTCGCCGATTTACTATTCACACGCGTATTTTACTGTTCATATGCATTTTACTATTCATCAATATTAAATAATTATTTTTTTACGAAGGTAAAATCATCACTTCGCGACCCTTCACGAGAAAAATTATATCTAGAGCTGTAGATGTCAGAACTGAGTGATTCCAAATTCATCTGAAAGCCAACACATAGATCTTCAACTTTGCTTGATTCCACAAGCTAATTTGATCATTTTCCTTGCCGAAATATGATTATAGATGAGACCTTTCGTTATTTCGTGTGCTGAAGAGCAGTTTCGGTAGAAAATCATAACTTGAGCTACGGATGTCCAATTTGAATGAGCAAGCTATCGATTCGAAGCTAAACAGATCTATAATTCTGTGCTTTGAGGAAGAGCTGATCTGATGCCTACAATGATCAAAAAATTAAAAGAAGTTGTGGCCCGCCATTATTGATTTGTATTTACCTACATTTTACCATTTTATTTTTACCATTTCACCCACCCCAAAACTCTATAAATAGGCACCTTAGGGGGGGAGGGTGACATATGCCATTTTCTTAGGCCATTTCCATGTTCTTGTATCATTTTTAGATTTTCTCCTTTGTTCTTGTTCTAGTTTTTAATACCGAAGCTCTGTCCAAGTGTTTTCTCATTATTGTTCTTGTTCTTTCTTTTGATCTTTCAATTTATGTTCATTTCATCTTTCTACATGTTGTTTACTTTTATCATGACTAACTAATCTTTCTTTTTGCTAATGTGAAAGGGTGAAGCTTCTGATGTAGAGGTTATGATTGATTTGAATGGATCATAACGTTAACGGTATTTTCTTCCTTAATCTATTTAACTTCCCTCCTTGTTAAGTAAGAGTCTTGATTCATCATAGCCAATCATTGGCACAAAAGCTGCTTGATTCCCTCTGTAGAACATAGCTCTACCGGCTATATTGGAATCTTGAGTTATTATAGACAAATGTTGGCATGATGGATACTTGAATCCATTAGCAAGTGTTGGCGTTTTAAGATCAATGAACATTAATACTAACTAAATTCCCCAATTGGGACCTCCTTTATATGTGGATCTCAATTGAGTGGTAAGATGAGCTAAAATTAATCTTAACCGATATACTAAAAGTAGATTCCCTAACCTTAGCTATTTTATTTGAATTTGAATTTTTAATCAATACTTGTTCACACCTTTCACAAAAACCTTCCTTCACTTCTATAATTTGTATTTCTTAATTCACTTCACTCAGACTCCCGAGATTCTATTACTTGCGACAACCTACACTTGGTTTACAACTGCTAAAGCGCAGCATCTACCAAGGGAGGCCAATCATGCTTGTTCCACTATTGCCATAACTGTAGAGTTTTGGGAGCCAAACAAGTGCAGCAAAATATAACCAAAACCCTCCAAGATCCAAGTAAAACGGGGTAAACCAAGTGTTCAAAATTTTCATACCTAATTCGGTTGAGATATTTTACCCAACTATTGAGTTGAATCACAAAACTTGAAAAGTTGACATGTTCAAGCTCTCTACGGTATCCACACGAGCCTCTCGGGATCACCACACTTCTACCACATCCTGGCAGATGCATTTCTTTTGCGTTCACAGTACTAGCTTGCGTCCTCCAAGGAATGACAAGAAAAAGTGCAGCTGGAACTTTTGGGAGGCTAAGGCAAGAGCTGCGAATTTCTCACTATGTGATGTATTTATAGTGAGACTCAACTTTCAAGCCTAATGGGTTTCAAAGCCTTAATCCAATTATGCTTTAATTTCGGGCTTAATAATGGCTCAACTTTTGGGCCATTTATTAATACAAATTTATCATGAAACCATAACCCAAATAAATTAGCCCATGCACTCAAGTAATCCAAAAAGGCTTTATGTGTGCGACCCAATAGGCTCTTACCACGTCAGCAATGATCATAAATCATATTTATGATCATAAGCAATGAGCGGTGTCTAGCAACACATCATTGCTACCCAAGTGACAAGATTGTCGGTTATTCGACTAAACCTTTATGATCATTATCCATATATGTCACTGTCCCTTTGTCCAAGATATCAAGACTAAGTACGAGACCTGAAATGTGTCACTCTCGTATAGCCCAATCTTTGGTTTCTTAATTACGAAGTAGACTAATTTAAACTGATGACATTGATATTGTATATTAACTCATCCAAGCATGGCCATACATTTTCTTAGTCTCACTTTATCAAGGGCCCCAAAAATGTCACTCCTGTTACATAGGAGGGACAAATCTTATCTTGATCATACAAAACCCTCTGCGTGATATGTGACATACCCAATGACCTCTTTCAAGTTCATTTAGTTATGAGCAACAAAAGGAAATATCAAAGTATGTGACTCACATGTAGGGAACCTTGATAACCTTAGGTCAAAGGACTACATATACCATGATCATTATAAGAATCACTTGTAATACTCATATAACGATCCATGTAGCATTCTCATGGTGGGTCGGTCTAGTACACAAGTTATCCAATTTGTACCCATATGTAGACTACATATCTCATATTAGTCTCCACATATACTTGTTGTTATGTATTATTGTAACCAACTCCATGATAATACTAGACCAGATACATTTAAGAATATCATTATTCTAGGGTTATAATTATGTTTGTTACGTTATGCAAAAACAAAACAGCAAACATAATTACTGGATTAATGCCTTAATAATATATCATGACTTAATGTGGAAAAATACAATCATCTTATGATTGGCTTTTGGACACAACACTAACAACAACAAGTCTTGGAAGAACAAAGCAAACTTCAAAGTAAGGTTGAGAGAAAATGAAAAAAAGGGGAAATTGAGGGCAAGTTAATAGAACACCTGAGAGACCTTGTGAAAATAGTGGACATGAGAGGAAGAAGAGATGAAAGTTTCTGAGAGAAAAGAATGAGGGGAAGTTGTGTGGAAAGAAAGAATGCTATATGGAAAAAATGAGATATGTAAGGAAAGCCCTTCAAGTACAAAGACCAGTGTTTCTTTTACTTTACAAAGATTCTTTCCTTGCTATCAATGATCTAACATCTCTTCCTAGTGTTGTTTTGTCTTTGTTGAAGGATTTTGAGGAGGTATTCCCTGAGGATCCAAGAGGGTTGCCACTTATAAGAGGAATTAAGAACCAAATTGAACTTATTCCTGGTGCACCTATTCCAAATAGGCCAGCCTATATAACCAACCCCGAGGAAACCAAGGAGATCCAAAAGCAAGTGGAGAAGTTGTTGGGCAAAGGTTTTGTGAGGGAAAGAATGAGCCCTTGTGCTACTCCTGTCCTATTGGTGCCTAAAAAAGGATGGATTATGGTGTATGTGCATAGATTATAAGCCAATTAACATAATCACTATAAAGTATAAGCACCCCATCTATAGACTTGATGATATGCTTGATGAATTGCATGGTTTTACATTGTTTTCTAAGATTGATTTAAAAAGTGGCTACCATCAAATTCGGATGAGGGAAGAGGATGAATGGAAACCAACTTTCAAAAAAATTTTGGACTTTATGAATGGTTAGTGATGTCTTTTGGTTCAACTAATGCCCCTAATACATTCATGAGAATCATGAATCTTTTCTTGCGTGATTACATTGGTAGATTTGTTGTTATTTACTTTGATGATGCCTTAGTTTATAGAAAGAACCTAAATGAGCATATTGGGCATTTGAAACAAGTGTTAGGGAAATTGAGAAAACAAAAGTTGTATGCTAACATGAAAGAGTGTTCTTTTGTATTGACAAAGTTATTTTTTCTTGGATTTTTTATAAGCTCTAAAGGGGTTGACGTTGATCAAAAAAAGGTGTGGACCATCCAAGAATGACCGACCCCAACATCCATCATTGAGTAAGACCAATCCATGGGTTAGCTAGCTTCTATAGGAGGTTTTTTAGAAATTTTTCTTCTATTACTACACCTCTAACGGAAGTTATAAAAAAATGATTGGATTTAAGTGGGGAAAGGCACAAGATGATGCTTTGTTGTTGTTAAAGGGGAAGTTATGTCTTGCACCTTTTTTAGAATTGCCAAACTTTGCTAAAACTTTTGAAATTGAGTGTGAAGCTTAGAGTATAGACATTGGAGTTGTCTAATGCAAGAAGGTCACCCTATTGCTTACTTTAGTGAGATGCTTAATGGTGCAACATTGAAATATCCCACCTATGATAAGAGCTTTATGCATTGGTAAGAGCTTTGGAGACTTGGCAACACTACCTATGGCCAAGGGAGTTCGTCATACACATAGACCACCAAGCCTTTATGTTCCTTAATGGGCCAGGTAAACTAAATAAGAAGCATGCAAGGTGGGTGGAGGTCACTGCGTCATTCTCATATGTTATCAAATACAAGCAAGGTAAGGATAACATAGTAGAGGATGCCTATTCTATGATGTATGCTTTACTTTCTACCTTATATGCTAAAGTGTTAGGTTTTGAGCACTTGAAAGACTTATATGTTTTTTACCCTGATTTTGGTGAAATTTATGCTAAGCATTCTAAGTTTTTCTTTGAAAATTTTTGTAAAGTTAATTGTTTTCTTTTCAAAAAGAATAAGTTATGTGTACCTAAAACTTCCTTGAAAGAACTTTTCACTAAAAAGGCACAAAGTGGAGGATTGATGGGTCACTTTGGCATGGCCAAAACTTTGCATACTATGAAGGAACACTACTATTGGTTGAATATGGCTAAGAATTTGAGAAAGGTTTGTGAGCAATGCATTGCATGTAGGAAGGCTAAATCTTTTCACATTTCACAAGGGTTATACACACTACTTCCTACACCTTATTATCCATGGATTGATATTTCAATTAATTTCATAGTAGGTTTGCCTAAGACTATGAAGAATCAAGATTCCGTTTTTGTTATAGTGGATAGGTTTTCTAAAAAGGCACATTTTATTCCACATAATAAAACAAATGATATTGTGCATGCAGCTAAGTTATTTTTCAGGGAATTTGCTAGGCTTCATGGAGTTCCAAGGACTATAGTCTAAGATAAAGACCCTAAGTTCCTAAATTACTTTTGGAGGACTTTGTGGCTTGGCACTAAGCTTTTGTTTTCTACTTTTTATCACCCACAAATGGATGGACAAACTGAGGTAACAAATAATACCCTAGGTTCTATGCTTAAAGCTATCATTAGCAAGAACCTGAATTCTTGGGAAGATTGTTTGCCTCATGTGGTGTTTGATTACAATAAAGCTATGCATACTACTACTGGATTTTCACCTTTTAAAATTATGTATAGCTTTAATACCTTAACTCCATTGGATGTTCTACCTTTGCCTATAAATAAGTTTTCTAATTTAGATGGCAAGAAGAAAGCCAAAGGTGCGAATAAGTTCCATGAGAAGGTTAAGAAACAAATTAAGCTAAAAAATCAAAAAGTTGCTAAGAAAGCTAACCAAGGTCGAAGGAGAGTAACCTTTGAACCTGGAGATTGTGTTTGGTTACAAAAGAGAATGGAAAGTTTTTTAGCTGCGAGAAAAGTAAAACTTCATCCAAGAGGAGATGGACCCTTTCAAGCAGTCAAGAAGATTAGTCACAATGCATACATGCTAGACTTGCCAAGTGATTATAATGTGAGTGCCATATTTAATGTTTCTGATCTTTCTCTAATTGAACATGCAGATTCAGGGACAAATCCTTATAAGGAGAAAGGAGTTAATATGAATCTAGAAGGTACACTGAAGGATGGCAAGGACCCATTAAAGTTAGCTAGTGGACCTATTACAAAGAAGAGGGCTAAAGAGAGAACTTAAACACTTCGTGCTTTTGTCACTTGTTATTTCATGGAGGATGACTTTGATCTTCACATGGAGCTACTACAATAGTCAAGGATTCAAATTGGAGAAATGACATAGCTTGGTGCTCACTCTTATAGTGCCAAGACACACAAAAACATAAGGAGCTCAAGAGCACACTCGAAAGTGCACCCTTAGAGACCCTTGAAGACCCTCATGCACCATTTTCTTATACGGCTTGAATTCATAAGGCCTAAAGCTTCAAATTCCTTATACATGACCTAAAGGAAGATCTCAAGCCAATGGAAATCAAATATTCTAGCTAGACCTGGGAGGCATAAGCACAAACCCTGCATATGCCATGGAGTGTATCCGAGAACACCTTTAAGGGTTTAGGGGGTTTATTTTGTGTTTTGATTTGAATTTCCATTTAATTCCTGTTTACTTACAATATTTATGATGTATTTATGTCCTAGAAAATATTTTTGTCACATGGAAAACATGCCACACACATTGCACACAAAAACAAGTACAAACTGTGTGAAGGACTCCAAGTTTGACTAGGTTTTCTAAGTCTTTTTGGTTTAGGGCTCTTAGTCCAAATTTATGCCTTAGTTTAACCTAGCTTTGAGCCTATAAAAGGCCTCTATTCTACTTGTAAAACCTAAAATTTGTTACTTAATAATATTGCTTTTGAAAGCTGTTCTCTTAAGTTCTTGATGAACTTACCTTGGTGCACAAAGAAGCTAGTTTTCTCTGTGTTTTTTATACTTCTTATTTGTGACCACAGGTTACTAAGGGTAGGGTTCAAATTTCAGTCTCTTTGATTTATTTTTTTTTTTTTGGAACTTGTTACCATCTTGAATGCATTTCTCAGTCCTTATACCAACAGGGTTCACATCATTAACTATACCTAACACTGAGTCATTTCAAACCTCACTAGGGACCTATGTATTTGTAACTTCTGCAATTATTTCCTCAATTGTACTTGAAATAAAAAACCATAAAACATTCCCAAAGCAATTCATATACATATATCATGATATTACTATACTTGCATATGGACTTATACTTTATCTTAGACACTTGCCTCTAGTAAGACACTTATAAGACTTACAAGCCTTACTATGATACCACTGTGAGGGACCTTGCTTACCCCTTTGTAGGGTGTCCCTAGGATATTTGATTAATTAGGATTTATAGATCTTGCTCTTAGTTACAAATGCCTAAGTTAACAGTTGCATTATTTAAAACTTTACATGCTACTAGTTGATTATCCTATAACATGAATCAATGCATGTTTAACTTCAACATTTGAAATGGAAGTAATAAATAAAAAATTTTAGATACTTGTCATGGAATTCACAAAACAACTTAAAACATGTATCGAAGTTATATAAACACATTTAGTTAAACTTCAAGAAATAGCCTATGTACACATATCACTTAACTTATGTACATCCATAAACAACCACAGTGTATACACAAACATATACTCTAAAGAATTCCATACACACTAGTCTGACAGAAGCACTATCTTGGTACACAAGTAGCCAACTTGTACAAGGCCTAATACTATCAAAACAAATCCCACCAAAGCACAGTAGCTCTAAAAATGAGAAGTTCAACTTTTCTTATGCATGTCACCTATATCTGTTAAGGCTGTATTAAATAACTTAGCTAGTGTATTAATTTGACTAACCAATAACTTAGAACCATTAAAGATTCATCACACCTTAAATACCTACACCAAAAACCTTGCTTAACAACCCTTTAATGGGTGTTAGGCGTTACACTATTAGTATATGCACAATGTGATGCTTAAAGGGGTAAGAATTACAAATTCTTAGTAAGGGATCAAATATAAGAAAGAAAATTTTTAAGACCTAGTATATATAACATATATACACATCTTAAAATGAGCTCAAAATGTTCCAAGGTCTTAACTAATGGCCATTAAGTAAGTTCTAAGGCGGGAAAACTATCATCAACCTAGTTTTTCTTACAAGAGCTTAACTTTTGCCTTAGCAAGCTTGGCTTGACACATACTTTACTCATACTCACACTATACAGGAGTTCTTGAATTTGGTGGCTTATTCTTGCCAAGCTAGGTAGCTTAGCTACGGTACTCTTGAGTCTTAAAGCCCTACTTAATTACTTAGTTCTTAAGCCACTACTTGTCCACCTCTTACTCACTTAGTTAATGCATTCCAAACAAATCATAATGCATTAATTTAAAATTTAAGTTAAAATCCTTTACATGGAATCATTAATGCAAGTGAAAACCAACTTTAATATCTTTATGGTCTCGGTTTAATGCCCTTCATTGTACTTTTATAGTAGTTTAGCTTTCAAACATAAATTGATTATTCAAAAATCAAAACCAAGTATCTCTAGAACATGAATTAGTTTAAATATGAACATTATGTTTACTAGTAAACATGGATTTTTTTAGTGCTCTAAATGCACTTATGCACATGAACCTTGGTTGCTAGGTAGCTTAGGCTTCAGGTTCTTTCTTATGCTACCAAATTGTGCCTATTCTGGACCATTTCTTCTTGCCTCAAATAAGCAAAAACCAACACTAAATTCAAGCTTACTAGCATCATTAATTCCAAGAAAACTGGAATATTTGAGCGCACACACATGTCTACAACAACAATTTTGGTGTTGTACCATTTTTCTCTAAAACCGCATCACCTTGGTCTTTATTGTTTGTTGCTCTTATAAGAAAGTAAGAAACAATATCTTTATAACAAACTCATCCATTTTTCAGCATAAATAACCTAGCGAAAATTGTAAATAGGTGAACTACATTAACACACACACACACACACACACACTCACACAAACACCTATGGTTTCCATGCCCTTTCTATTTCATATGGTTCAGCTCGATTTTGACCTGTTCTCTTTACAAACTAGCAAGAGTTGATTTAAATACACATAAACCAGTTCAAATGGACTTACAAAATATAGAACAAACTAGGAAGCAAAGAATGATAGAACCTGATATGTTGCTTGCTGCCCATGAATACTAGTTTTCGGATACCAGTTTCCAAAGCAAACCTGAAAGTTCACTCAACCAACTTAGTCCAGGAAAGAGAAATTGATTGAGGAAGAAAGAAGAGAATTGATAAATAGAAGCAAAGGTGAGAAATAGAATTATAGAAGGAAAGTTAGAAGAAATTTGATTGGAAAATAATAACTTGTTGCACAAGTGCATCAAGAAGTTAAGAAAGAAAAATAGAGAAATGTATTGCTTAATGCAACTTGAATTTTACTAATCTGCTTATGAAAACATAAAATATACATCTTATTTATAGTTAAGAAACTAGGGTTTTTGGCCTTATATAGATTGAGTGAAAGAAAACCCTAAACTTAGCAAAAGAAGTAATCCTAGTCAAACTAGGCTTAGAACACACAGTTTAAACACTTTTCCTCACTAAATCCATGTGGCACATTTTCCATGTGTTCAAAACTTGTGAATTAGATAAATAACATATGGAGAAAACTAACTAACTAAGAAAATTGGGAAAATTGCACGGGCATACAAAATACCCTAGAAGGGCTCCTAGGAGGCTCTAAGGTGCACCTTCGGGTTCACTTGGGGTATTAGCTTGTGCCTCCTGGTTCTAAAAAGATTTCTTGAGTTTCTTCAACCTAAATCTTCATTATATGAGTAGAATGTGAGATAGTGTGCAAGGGCTCTATGGCGAACTCTAAGAGTACTAAGTGAGCTCTTGGAGTGCTTCTCAGGTTTCTTTAGCCTTTCTCCTTATAAGAGCTCTAGAGCTAATCTTCAATGGATCCTTGGATATCTTGGAAGCCTCTAAGCTAGATGGTTCTTCATCATTTCCCCCTTCCTTGAAAAGATTTGTCCTCAAGTCATCACCTACATCAAACAAAGATAGGTCAAAAATATTAAAAGTTGCACTAACATTGCACTCACCTCTTAAGTCCACTTTGTAAGCATTGCTATTGATCTTTTCTAGCACATGGAATGGTCCATCTCCTAGAGGTTGAAGTTTAGACTTTCTTTGTCTATGAAACCACTCTTTCCTCATATGAACCCAAACGCAATCTCCTAGCTCAAATGTCACTTTCTTTTTTCTTTTGTTGGCTTACGGTGCATATTGTTGAGTTTTATTTTTAATTTGCAACCTTGCCTTCTCATGTAATGTTTTAACCATCTCGACCTTCTTAGCTCCATCTACACTAGAAAGTTCCCTTAAAGGCAAAGGAATCAAGTCCATAAGGGTTAGTGGATTAAAACCATAAAAAACTTCAAAAATTGAATATCTAGTTGTTTTATGCACTACCATATTGTATTCAAACTCAACATGAGGCAAAACTTGAGTAAATTGTATGATTAAACCCTAACCTTTAATTATTATTTTAGTTTCAACCTCAACCTCCAACTTCCAAGTTTAGACTCTCTAACCTCATTTAAACATTTTATTTTGGACCTTTGAGTGATGAAACTTATTAGTTCTAACGGAAAATGACATATCAATATAGAATTTTAGGGGAAAATGCTAACTTTAAACCTTGAAAACATTTCCGTTTAACAAAGAATTGTTAAAACATTGAAATTAAAAAAAAAAAAAAACCTCCCCTCCCATCTCAACCTCCCTCTCCCTGCCATCGCTCTCATTTCCCTCCCTCCCCCCATTAATGTCTCTTGGCCTCCCTTCCCTCCTTCTCACCCTCCATATTGACCACTTTACCTACCATCATTCATGGCCACTCTCACCACTGTCATGATCCTAATTCATTTTAAAATTTGCTTCCGACATCGATTCAGTGAGCAATTCCTTGACAAATCTAATGCCTTCAATTTTGCCTTCAAATTCGATGTTAATCCTATACTCAAATTGTTGATGAAAGAACTCATCATTGATGGGAGAATTAAACCATTGTGAAGTGCCGTTGTGGCGATTGATGAGCAAGAGATCGAGGAACCTGCCTCTAATGCCAATCCACCAATTAAAAACTGAGTTTGAGGAACTCGTCTTTGATTCCAACCCATCAACCCGTGATTTAATTCGATGGAAGTTGTATAATAGTGAACCCAAGGCCCTACAATGGAAAAAAAAGCAAAAGGTCAAAGAAGCAAGGAAATGGGGGAGAGGAAGTGATAGTGAATCGAGTGAAGGGATAGGTGAGTGACATTGGGTTTAAAAGCCAAGAGAGAGGCTGAGATGAGGAAGGCGTTTTCTGTTACATTGTAATGTTTTAAGATTTTTGGTTAAGGGGAAAATTTTTCAAGGGTTAAATTTAACATTTTCCCCTATAATTGTATGCTAATGTCATTTTTTCATCTAAACTAATGAATTCCATCGCCCAAAGGTCCAAAATGAAACATTTAAATAAGACTAGGGAGTCAAAACATGAAAATTAGTAGGTAGGGTTAAAATTGAAACAACAATTAAAGGTTAGGTTCTAATCGTGTAATTTACCCGGCAAAACTTTTTCCCAAGTTTTCAAATTCTTTTGAATTATGGACCTTAAGATAATGATTAAAGTTCTATTTGTTACCTTAGTTTGGCCATCAATTTGTAGATGGCAAGTAGTAGAGAACATGAGTTTAATACCTAACTTGCTCCACAAAACTCTCCAAAAGTGACTAAGGAGCTTCACATCTCATTCACTCACAATTGTTCTTGAAATTCCATGCAATCTCACAACTTCCTTGAAGAAAATATTGGCAATTTTCATAGCATCATCTATCTTGTGGCATAGAACAAAATGTGTCATCTTTCAGAACTTATCCACAGTCACAAAGATTGAGTCATTGCCATTCTTTTTCGGAGGGAGTCCTATAATAAAATCCATACAAATATCAATCCAAAGGTGAGTAGGAATATGTAATAAAGTATAGAGTCCACAAGGGTTTAGTTTGGACTTATCCCTTTTATACTCAAGACAACAAGCACACAAGCTTTCAACATCTCTTTGTATATTTGGCCGATATAACTTTTTTTTTAGCACACTTAAGGCCTTTTCAACCCTAAAGTGTCCCATTAAACATCCTCCATGAGCTTCCTGGAATAACAAAGATCTCAAATAATGCTTACGAATGCATAACTTATCTTGCTTGAAAACAAAACCATCAACCTTATAGTACTTATCAAAACCCAAATATGTATACTTAGCATATGACTCACCAAAGTCAGAATCACTCTTATACTAGTCCTTCAAGAACTAAAAAAAAAAGAACTTAGCATCAAAAGAAGAAAGAAGAACATACCTTCTTGATCATGCATTGGCCACAATGGTTTCTTTACCTTGTTTGTACTTAATGTGGTATGAAAAAGTCTCTATGAACTCAACCCACCTTGCATGCCTTTTATTCAAATTTCCTTGGCCTTTTAAGTGCTTTAAAGATTTATGGTCCATATGGTAATGAATTCCTTAGGCCACAAGTAGTGTTTCCAAGTTTCAAGAATTTTCACTGAGGCATACATCTCTTTACCTTAGATTAGATAACTCAAGGTAGCTCCACTTAGCTTCTCACTAAAGTAGGCTATAGGCCTTCCTTACTGCATCAAAATAGCTTCAATACCATGTCCACATACATCACATTCAACTTCAAAAGTCTTAGAAAAGTCAAGCAAAGCTAGGACAAGTGTACTACTCAACTTGTGCTTAAGTGTTCTAAATGCATCTTTTTGTACCTTTCCCACTTAAAGCCTACATTCTTCTTTACTACTTCATTTAAAGGTGCAACAATGCTTGAGAAATCTTTTACAAACCTCATATAAAAACTAGCATGGCCATGAAAAGATCTCACCTCAGAAATAGACTTAGGTGCTAGACACTCTTATATGGCTCTTACCTTTTCTTGATCAATCTCTACATTTTTTAGCTCACAAAAAAAACCAAGAAAAATCACATGGCTAGTACAAAAGGAACACTTCTTAAAATTGGCATACAAATTTTGTGCTCTTAAAATTTCTAACACATGCCTTAGATGATCAACATGCTCATGCAAGGTCTTGTTATACATTAAGATCTCATCAAAGTAAACAATTACAAAATTTCTAATGAACTCCCTTAAAACATGATTTATGAATCTCATAAAAGTTCTAGAAGCATTAGATAAACCAAATGGCATGACTAACCACTTATATAACTCGAACTTAGTTTTAAAGACAGTTTTCTATTCATCCCCCTCCTTTATCCTAATTTGATGATAACCACTTTTAAGATCAACCTTAAAGAATATAATGGACCCATGTAACTCATCTAGTATGTCATCTAATCCATGAATGGGATGTTTATACTTTACAGTGATTTTGTTGACCAGTATGCAATCCATACATATCCTACAAGTTTCATCTTCCTTAGGCACTAAGATGACAGGCATAGCACAATGGCTTAAGCATTCTCTCACATATCCCTTTGAACATAGGTCTTCAACTTTCCTTTAAATCTCCTTGGCCTCATCAGGGTTACTTCTATAGGCTGACTTGTTTGGAATGGGTGCTCCAAGAATGAGATCTATTTGATGTTCAATGCCCCTTAATGGTGGTAGTCATCTGGGCTCCTCGGGAAAGACACCTTTAAAGCCCTTCAACAAAGAAACAATAACACTGGGAAGTGTGTTAGTTAAATCACTAGATAAGAACAAGATTTCTTTGTAAAGTAAAAAAAGCACTGGCTTTTGTGCTTGAAGGGTTTTTGTCACATCACTCATCTTTATTATAAAGTTTTCTTTTCTTCTCTTAACTTTCTTCTCTCTACTTTTACCTTTGGGAACTCTCAACACTCTTTTTACCCTCAAGGTCACTCACCTCACATCTCTCTTTTAATCTTTCAACTTTTTCTTCTTTACTCAGGTCCTCATCTCTCTTTTTCCCCTCTTTGATTTTTCTCTCAGCCTCACCATGAATCTTCCTTTGATCCTTCATGACTTGTTGTCATGACAATGGCACTAATGTGATGGTTTATCTTTGAATTGGAAGGAGTAACTATTCATCATGTATGACTCTCATATCATATTGCTATGGTCTTTCCAAAAGACTGTGGCTAGCCTCCATGGGAATAGCATCACAAAGGAGTTCATCTTTATATCTTCTAATCTTGAAAGTTACCATAACTTGCTTTGTGACCTTCACCTCATCCTCATTGTTGAGCCATTGAAGCATGCAAGGTCTCAGGTGTCTTATGATAGGTAGCTACAATTTCTCAACCAAAGTAGTACTTCAACATTAGTACAATTTCCTCCATTTATAATCATGCTACACACCTTGTCTCCAATGTAACACCAAGTGTGAAAGATGTTCTCCCTTTGGTTGTCGTCTTCCTTGATGTGAACATTCAAGGCTTTCCTTGTTACCAATGTGACTCCTTATTTGACAAAGTCTATCTCGGGTTCATCATGATTGGCTTTTCAAGCTCCTCTTCTTCACTCTCATCCATGACCACTTCTCCAATATCATTAAGCACCATAGTTTTTTCATTGACACAATCTCTTGCTAAATGCCCCCTGCCTTGGTACTTAAAGCAAATCTTGTCTCGGTTCCTAGCTCCAAACTTAGATTCAATACTTCTTTCTTCAAGCCTTTAAGGTTGGCTCTTGAATAGTGCCTCGGCTTTGGTCTTCAAGTCTGCCTTCCTTGGCTCCTTCTTCCTCCCATCATTGCTCCATGGGTTTGCTGCCTCTTTCCTCTTGAGTTGGCTCTCCACCTAGATGACAGCATGTAACATATCATCAAGCTCTACATAAGTGTGCAACTCTACTAAGGTGGCAATGTTAGGGTTTAGGCCATGCAAGAATCTAGCCCTGGTGGCTTCTTGATCTTCCTCTAGTTTGGCTCTTTGTATGGTCACCTCTAATTCCTTGAAATAGTCTTCCACAGACTTAGTTCCTTGAGTGAGCCTTTAGAGCTTTTGATGTAGCTCCCTTCAGTAGTAGCTTGGCACAAACCTCTTCTGCATCATAATCTTCGACTCTTGCCATGTTTGCACTGGCTCTTGTTGGTTACTTTATCTAGAGTTCAAAACCTGAGTCTACCAAGCAAGAGCATAGTTAGTAAACTACAAAGTTGCAATCTTTACCTTTTTGTCCTTAGGGTAAGCATAGCACTCAAAGATCATCTCCACTTTGGGCACCCATTTAAAGAATGCCTTAGGGTTACTCCTTCCCTTGAATGGTAGGATTTGAAGCTTGATCACATTGAGGTGGGGTCCTCTCTTGTTTGTCCCCTCACAAGTCTCCTAGGTGGTGGTGGTGGTGGTAGTGGCACACTTTCAAGGTCATCCTTCTCATAGTTAGTGATTTCATAACTTGTAGATGGATCTCTCCTCTAGGGCACCTCAAGTAAGTAGCCTAGGATGCCTCTTTGGGGTATTTTGGAAGCACTTTTCTCCATCATCCCATGTGACTCCTTTATTCTCTCCATCATGGCTTGAAGTTTGGCTCTTAGGTCAAGTATAACTTGTATGGGTGAAGTCTCCATCTCTTCCTTAGACGTGATATTTAAAATAAAAAATCCTCAACAACATTCTTTTTCTCTCAAATTTATTAGTGGAAAATTGCTCAAACAAACAAAACTTCTAAGTTCTAACACAACTCACTCAAAGCACACAAGCATTTTAAATCCTTCAAAACCTTTCAAAATCCTTCTTGAAAGAAAGAAAACAGATTAGAAAACACTTTGGAAAGATAAAAAATGGTGATAATAGTATGCCCTTCCAATGAAAGATTGAAAAAACAAGAAAAAGAAAATTAAGGTTCTTGATATTAGGGTTTCGGGCAACTAGTTTTTTTTTTGTTGAAAACCTAAGTTTTTCCTTCTTTTAAACTCTTTTCTAGCCTTTGTTTGTGTTAGTTTTGTGCCCAAAAGCTAGTCATGAGAGGATTATTTTTTGCACATTAAGTCATGATATTTTATTGAGGCATTAATCCAATAATTTTTTTTGTTGTTTTGTTTCTGTGTGACATAATCAAACATAACTATAGCCCTAGAATAATAGTATTCTTAAATGCCCCTAGTCTAGTATTATTGTGGAGTAGGTTGCAATAATACATAAAGACTAACATGTGTGGAGATTAATATGAGATATATAGTCTACATAGGGGGTACAAGTTGGAAAACTTGTGTACTGGACCGACCCACCATGAGAACGCTACATGGATAATTATATGAGTATCATAAGTGATTCTCGTAGTGATCATGTATATGTAGTCCTTTGACCTAAGATCATCAAAGTTCCCTAAATGTGAGTCACATACTTTGATACTTCCATTTGTTGCTCGTAACTAAGTGAACATGAAGGAGCTGATTGGGTATGTCACATATCATGTAGAGGGTTTTGTATAATCAAGATAGGATTTGTCCCTCCTATGTAACAGGACTGATATCTTCGGGCCTCTTGATAGAATGAGATGAAGAAAATGCATGGTCATGCTCGGATGAGTTGATATACGATATCAATGTCATCAATTTAAGTTAGTCTACTCAGCAATCAAGAAACTATAGATTGGGCTATACGAGAGTGACACATTCCATGTCTTGTGCTTGGTCTTGATATCTTGGACAAAAGAACAATGGCATATATGAATAATGATCATAGAGGTTTAGTCGAATCACCAACTATCTTGTCACTTGGGTAGCAATGATGTGTTGCTAGACACCACTCATTGTTTATTATCACAAATGTGATTTATGATCATTGTCAAGGTGGTAAGAGCCTATAAGGTCGCACACATAGAGCTAGTTGGATTAATTGAATGTATTGGCCAAATTGTTTGGGTTTTCGTTTCATGATAATTTCAAATTAATAATTGGCCCAGAGATTAAGCCATTATGAAGCCCGAAATTAAACCTAATTAGATTAAGGTTTTGAAACTCATTAGGCTTCGGAGTTAACCCTGACTATATAAACATCATATAGTAGTTTTTGCCTTAGCAACCCAAAGGATGAAATCATAAGGATTTTGAAAGGTTCCAACTGCACCTCTCATCTTGTCTTTCCTTAGAGGACGCAAGCTAGCACTGCGGGCGTAAGAGAAACACATCTGCTGTGATGTGGTGAAGGTGTGGTGATCTGAGAGGCTCATATGGATACCATAGAGAGCTTGAACATGTCAACTGTTCAAATCTTCATGATTCAACCCAATAATTGGGTGAAAGATCCTAGCCGGCTAGGTATGAAAATTTTGAACACCCGATTTACTCCATTTCACATGGATCCTAGAGGGTTTCGGTTACTTTCTGCAACACTTGTTTGGCTCTCGAAATCCTACAGTTTGATTGATATTTATTGATTTTCTTACTCGACTTTGCTCTTTAGAACTTTGAAACATCTTTTGTTGCAAAAGAAAATGATGAAATCAAGACTTTACAACAAGAGAGAAAATGTAACTTGTATTGAAAGAAAGTAACATGATGAGAAAAGATGCAACTTAAACAAAATAAGAATGAGTTATTGTTGATATTTTCTAGATATTTTGGATGCAAAACACAAAGAAACACTAAATGAAAACAACACGTAGATGAGTTGAATGAAGAAGAACAAATGAGGGCTTATGTAGAAGTGCTTTGGACACACAAGAAGGAATATAAAAAAGCCAAGGAAAAAATGAATTAGGATTGATGAAATATTGCAAGAGCACAATGAACCAAAAGATAAATAACACAAACATAAGATAGATAGGTCCTACTTGTGAAACTTTTCCTTTGAAACCACTTGATATGTTGCTTGTTGCCCATGGATACTAGTTCTAAAGCAAACCCCAAAAGTCTACTCCACCAACTTGGTCCAAGAAATAGAAATCGATTAAGGGAGAAATAATAGAAGTAAGAAATAAAAACAAAGGTGAAAAACAGAACTATAGAAGGGAAGTTAGAAGAATTTGATTGGAAAAGAAAACCTTGTTGCACAAGTACACCAAGAAGTTGAGAAAAAATAAAAGAGAAATGTATTGCTTAATGACACTTGAATATTATTAAAATAATCATAAAAACAAGAAATATAGGCCTTATTTATAGTTAATAAACTAGGGTTTTTGGCCTTACACAGGTTGAATGAAAGAAAACCCTAAACCTAGCAAAAGAGGTAATCCTTGTCAAACTAGGCTTGGAAAACATGGTTTGAACACTTCACCTCACTAAATCCATGTGGCATGTTTCCCATGTGTTCCAAATTTGCTAATTAGCTAAATAACATATGGGGAAAACAAAAAAACTAAGGAAATTGGTAAAAAATGTGCAGGTATACAAAATAGCCTAGAAGGGGACTCTCAGGTGTGCCTTCAGCTTCACTTGGGGCCTTGGCTTGGACCTCCTGGTTTCAACAAGCTTTCTTGAGTTTCTTCAGCCTAAATCTTCATTATATGGTATGATTTGAAGTTTTAAAGCTCCTGGACTTGAGATGCCCTAGTGGAATGTGAGATTGTGTGCAAAGGCTACATGGTTGGCTCCAAGAGTGCTAAAATGAGCTGTTGGAGCGCTTCTCGGGCTTCTTTAGCCTTTCTCCTTGTAAGAGGTCCAAAGATAATCTTCAATCAATCCTTGGATGTCTTCAAAGCTTCTAAGCTGGATGGTCCTTCATCAAAACCAAACCTTTACCCTTACCCTAAAAGCAAACCATGCCTTATGGTTCCTTTATTCCAAGCTTGGTTTCCAAGCTCATCTTGCTTGTTTTCTCCTAAAAAAATATCCAAGAACTTAGTTTAAACCCCATTTCTAAAAACCAAAAAACTAAATTAAATCTTAAAAAATAGGGGAAATCAAATTAAATGCTTACCTGCACAATGAGCAAGAAATTCTAGCTTAGGGTAGCATAAAGCTTGATTTCTACCCCAAATCTTGCTTAATTGATTTTGATATCAATTAGATGATCTTGGATTGAGGTTTGCTATGGTGGCTTTGAAGGAAATAGGGTTTTGACCAGCTGGAGGTTATTGGTGATGGAATAAATGAAGTTGGTCCACTAAATTATAACTATTTCTAGCACTGCCTTAGTAAGTCTTCACGAATCTCATTTCTTGTCTTATTTGGTTTTTACCCATTTATGTGCATGCAATTAAAATGTACTAGTTAAAATCATCAAGAAAGATGTTAGTAAAGAACATGCATTTACTAAAAGAGAATAGTGAGGAATACTAAATTGAATAAGCACAAAATTAATAAGTATAATTAATAACAAATAAATGTACAAGGGTTATTAAGGAAAGAACAAAAAATAACAAATAAGAAAACCAATGGTAACACATAAAAGAATTGAGCCAACTTACTGATAAGTGAGGGCTGAAGAAAGCCCTTGTCTAATTTGCTTTTTGTTTTCCTTCTTGCTCAGAAAGATTAACCAAACGTGTAGAATGTAGACTACAATATAAAAATTATCAAACAATGTTGCAACTAATTCCCTTGCTACTGGGTGACCATCAACCTTAATCAATATGGAATTGTATCTTACACAAGTGAATGTTAAGGTTTAATTTTAATTATATGTTGAGTAAAGTAAGATTAGGTTAAAAGGTTGTTACTCTGTTTTGAGTTCCTCATCAACTACTTTAATTTCTTCATCAATAAGTAAGCTTTCTTTTACAGCATACTTCTTAATGAATGGTTCTGAACAAAGCTTACATCTCTTGGAGGAAGATTGTACATAATGCTTCCATCTCTTGGAACAATATGGTTCACTTTTTTCAAAGGCCTGAGGACAGGGAATTTTGTAAACATTTTTTATACATACTCCTTAGGTGTACGGTCCTCTTATAAATATATTCTTAAAAAGAATACAGGTATTTCATCAAAAAAACTGAAAGTTTGAGTAGCTCTCTTTTCCATAACTGGTAATAAGGTTTAAATTAGTTTAGACCAATATATGTAATACTGCAAAAATAATAAATAGTGATAGAAAATAAAGTGTATATATAAGTATACAAAAGACAGAAGTATTATTTGTGTGTGTTTCTTTTTTTTGAGTTTGTTTGGCTTGTTTCTCAACTAGTTTTTCTACAAGTTGGATTAAGACATGAGTATAATAAAAAGGAAGAAGTAAACAAGCAAAAGGTAACAAAAACATCATTATAAATTAGAATTATATATTTTTACCATGCAAGTCATCTTTTGACTGATCTATTGCTTTGCTATCTTTCACCTGCTTTGCTTCCCTATCTCCATTCTCATTATTGTCATTATTTTTGCCACTACCATCATCCTGATCTGCATCATCCTCTACATCAACCTCTTCATATGTTGCTTCCTTTACTTAATCCTCATTGTTCTTTTCTTCGATTTCTTCTTCAAAATTGTCCTGTAACATTGTTGAATATAGTTCTTCATATCCTTAAAACTGATTCTGATAAAGGATTTATGTAAAAGGCATTTGTTTTTTTAGATATATATCCATTGTTAGTTGCTATGTAAATCGCTCATTTGGAACCCCATCAAAGCTGTACTAGTTCCTGTATTTGAACTAAAATAATATAACTGAATTGAGAATCAGTTGGGCCGTCTTTTGTAGGTGATATCATTTGCAAGTATTTGGAAATTGTTGTTGTTTCATCAGGGTATGCATTCATTACTTCTGTCATCACATGAAACAACTCTCTGTTGGCATTAGCTTTATTTTCAACACATTACAAAACAACGTCAATTAGCTGTTTGAATCTATCAACAACTTATGTGCCATACTCAGCTCCTTGTTGTTTCTTGTATTGTTTATTTGGTTAGTTCCAAAGGTTTTCTTCTCCCTTTTCTTTGACAATAACAATGAGTGAATTTTCATTGAGCTAGACATAAAAAATAGAAGTATTATCAGAGATCAATTCGTAATGTATATAAAAACATATATATCATTTAAAAGAAAATATATATATAGCTAACAGAACAACTAGTTTATGTAAAGGAAATACTGGTAAAAACAAAAAGAATAGAGAGATATACCCAAATGAACATATAAAAGTAGCTAACATAACAACCATAAAAAAATGCAAAACAGATATCTGAGAATAACAACCTCGCTTAGACCAAATGATCCAATTGGTTTTTCTTAATGAATTCTTTTGTTTATGGTTTTGTTGTCCTAGCCAACAATCCTTGGTATTTGTCTTAGAACATTTGGTTGGCTTTTCATCCAAAATCTATCAAAGTATAGCCGCTATAAAAGATAGTTTTTCAATTTTAGTTAGAATGTTGTTGTAATAAGTTAGAAAAGATCATTTGATTAAGTTAAAAAGAACATTAACAAACATTAGAAAGAATAAGCAAAGAAAGAAAGTGTTAATGCTTACCTGTAAGAGCAAAAACACCCATTGATGTTTGCAATAGTTTTTCTTTGCTTGAATTTCTCAACTCTAGAGAAAAGTGTATAAGAAGGTGTTGTACCTAGTTCATGTGCTTCATAAGTGATAGATCACTTGTTACTTTCACAATCTTCCGTTAGGTGTGTTGCAATGAAGACAAGGAAATTCCTCTTGAAATTGTCACCACCTTGTTCATCTTTTGGTATGACTTCCTTGATGATACTTAGATGGAGTACTTTACCATCAAGCTATTGAATTCAATTTGCGAACATGGGAGCTTCATAAAAAAATTGGTGTAAAGTAGCTATATATTTCTACTTTGAAGTGTTCGAATAAAATGCCAAAAATAACATGAGTATTACCATCTTCTATCTCAATTTCTCTACTGTTTGGGATGGTTAGTGTAAGAGATTTATAGTTATATGGAGAGATAAGAAAGTTGATGAGTTCTTGTCTAACAATGATGGCAGGTAAGTAAAATCTAAAATCAAGCATAGCTTGTTTTTGGGCTGGTTTGCTTCGCATTACTTGCATAACTTCCTAGACTTCTGATACCGAACGTCTTGTTATAATTGAAGACTTGCAAATAGGGCAGAAAATGAGTCGAGTCAATCCGAGTAGGAGAAAAGTCAAGCTCGACTCATATGGGATATTTGTTGTTCATGCTCAGCTCGAGCTCGTAAGGCAATTAAAGTTTCTTGTTCAAGCTCGGCTCGGATAATGATTCTACAGTTTGAAAAGTGTTCAACTCGGCTTGAATTGATGAATTCATCAAATAAAATATTGTATCACCAAAGCTAACCGACTTAGTGAATTCATCAAATAAAGTAAAATAAAAATAAAAAATAATTAATTCTATGAATCTCTAGAAGCAAAGCTTAAAAAATTCTAAGCTACTATAAATAATAAAATTCATAACAAAAGAAACTTGACCAATTTAATACGCCCAAAAACATGGAGATTACTTAAAACAATCTCTTAAACCAAGCAAAAGTCATGAAAACTACTACTAATGAAAAAGTGTTACTACTAGCCTCTTCTTTGTGTTCTATCTCCTAAGATAAAATAACCTAAAACATACATATATAGAAGAAATTAAATATTAGTGCTTTTACAACTAAGTCATTTGTAAATAATAATCAAAGTAACAATGAAATGGATATCATAATACTAAAAGTATGAATAACTATAGCCGTTGAGCTTTTAGTCCAAGCATATTTTTGATTGAGCAATTTCATCATTATGTTGGAGTACCATAGTTTGTAAATTAATCAAATATAAAAAAAATAGAAACAACCTCAAAAAGTACTCGAACACTATCAATAAAATCAAATAATCTTAACCATAATCGGAAAATTGACCTCCAAAGGTTTATGCACTCCAAGATCAGCTCATAGCCAATCTCCAGCATAGATTAAAGCTTGCATAGTTTCTGGATTCAAGGAACTTCTGTATTATTCAAGAACTCTACCACCTATACTAAATGCTGACTCAAAAGCAACTATAGAAATAAAAATATATAATATGTCATTCGCCATGGTAAAAAGAATCCGAAACTTGAGAGTGTTGTATTTTACCATTGCAATACATCAAACTTCTCATCACCTTTGCCAACAAAATGACCTTCTTCTAAATATACATCCAAATCAAATTTAGAAGGTAGAACTTCGTCCAACTCTTGAGCCCAAAGATCAAATTCAGTTAAACTTTTACTCTTTCCATTGAAGGCACCCATAGTTGCAGTACCATAATTACCGCCAATGCTAGTTTGAAAGTTTGTAAAGGTGCTTGAAGCCTAAGTAGTAGCATACTTAGAGTAAAGCTTGTATAAAGACTCATGAACAACACTTATTTGCACATAAGCTTCCGAAAGAGGATAAATTTTTTGGAAGTATAACTCAACCAACTTCATCTTATATCGAGGATCCAAAATGGCAACAATTGCCATCAACAAATTGCATTCACCCTAATATTTATCAAATTTCTATTTCATTTTCTTTACCATATGTCTAATGTAGTCTCTTTTCATCTAGAATATTTTCATTCAAAATTTGTTTAATTTTCCAAATTTCTACAAAAAACAAATTAGCAATTGAGTATTGCATAATATAGAATGCATTTTTAGCATCATGAAATATCTGTAATATCTTGCAAACTTCTATAGTCTATTGCCAATCTTCTACAGAAGGTAACCACTGATAATAAGGGTCGTTTCCTCGACACAATGGAAATACCTCTCTAAACAACAAAGCACACTCTAACATAGCATAAATTGAGTTCCAATTGATGGGTACATCCAAAACCATTGATTTTGAGCTAGGCAACTCCAATTGCCTG
Source organism: Aquilaria sinensis (assembly GCA_005392925.1). Taxonomy (NCBI): domain Eukaryota; kingdom Viridiplantae; phylum Streptophyta; class Magnoliopsida; order Malvales; family Thymelaeaceae; genus Aquilaria; species Aquilaria sinensis. Next base: position 224,407 of record SMDT01003092.1, on the reverse strand, counting down.
ACAATCTCATTGAACTTGTGAAGTCTTGAAGCTGACATTTTAAAATATTTCACACTTTAACAAACATTCTCAAATGAGAAAATTTATTTCACTTAACCCATCTTGCACCATTAAGTTCAAAACATGTGCACAACATTTAACTTGAAAGATTTTCCCTTTGAAAAATAACCTCAATTTCCTTGATAAATTATCTTTCAGATTTTTCATAACAAGATCATTTGATGATGTATTATCCAATGTCATTGTAGGTACCTTATCCCCCATTCAACCAAACACCTACAGATATAATCAGCAATAACAAACCCAATGTGTGGAGGTGGAAAAGGAAAAAAAAGAAATGTACACTTGTACAAGTTCCAATCAAAATCCATGTAATGTCCAGTGAGACAAAGATATCCAATAATCTGATTTGAAGTCCATAAATCAGCAATAAGACTGATCCTATCAATTATCACTAACATGCCATTTAATTTGTTCTTCTCAATAGAAAACACTTTCATGCAATCACTTCTCAAGGTTATACATGATATTCCCTCAAAATGAGGATTAAGACCCTTCAATAGAACAACAAAGAGCTTATGTTCCATTATCCTAAAAGAATACTCATGAACTATAACCATTTTAGGCATAAGCTTTCTAATCTTATCTTTGTCATACTTATAATTCTTCAAATTTCCAACCATGCCTTTAATTCCTTTAGATTCCACAGCCAGTTGTTGCCACTTCTTATTATTCACCTAATGAACAGCATAAGCCTTAATGTGTTGAAGAAACTGGGTGGTTGAACCTCCAGCATTGATGTTTAGCAATGTCTTACAATGGATGCATTTTGCCTTCTTGGTTCCATTCGCAAGCTTAACTTCTTCAAAATCTTTTCAAACTTCATATTTTCATTTTTTTTTCTTTTAATAACCTTGTTCTCATCATTGTTGTCATTTTCATTATCCTTCAAATTAACTAGAACTTTTTTCCCTACAAGTAGTGAAAGAAATCAAAGCAAGTGGCAACAACTTAAAATTGGAAGTAATTTTTATTTTGAAAAGGATAATGTATTAAAAATTTTCAAAACTAAATGCACAATGAGAGCAAAGCCAAAAGAGCACTTGTATAGGAATAAAATTAAAAAAACACACACACTTAACATAAAGCAAGGACGAAACACAACAGCAAAAATAAAGCTTAAACAACTGGTCTTTGCCTCCAAGTATGACTCTCGAACAACATCAATAGACAAAGAATAAATAGAAACACATGCAACAAAACTAACAACATACCAACACAATTTAAGAACCACCAGGCATTAGCTTTTAATAGGTTTGGATTGAACAAATATTTTAGCAAATATTTTAGCCACCCAAACTAAAAGAACCATCAGGCAACAGTAGTTTTAACAGGGGTTTTGCCCAACTATTTTAGCTTAAAGTGGTGATTTGCTCTGTTTCTTTTTTAGAAAATGACTTAAGCAATGAATCATCAAGAAAAAAGTCAAAGGTCTGTGATTCAGGTGAAATAGACACAAAAGACTAATCACCAGCACTTGTTAAGTTTCTTCTCAGACTATGATCTACGAGAAACAGAACAATTGAAATCAATTTTTGATTAAAAAAATCAACTCTTTAACAAAAAATAGGGAAAGAACATATGGTACTTTGTTCACCTTCAGAATCCGTAGCCATGATGATCTGTCTTCAAGCTCGAAAATTTGAAACCCCTTGAAAATTGCAATAGTTCCTATTGCTTTCTAGAAACTTTCTATCCAAATTTTTCATACTTTATGACTGAATTTCAAAACCTTAATCACTAATTTTCATCATTGTTGAAAAGAAAATCAAGAATCTTTAAACTGAAAAATAAATAATGAAGTAGTCTAGGAAGTTGATGAACGATGAATAAGGGGAAAAAAATGGAAAGAACCGCGAGCGACAAGTGCAAGATTTTATATAATAAGTAGGGAAAATTGCAAATATGGGTTTCTTCAATTGTTCACGAGCCCACCAAGTTGAACATGTAATGAATTGGGCTCAGCTCGAAAATTGTACCAAGCCCAAAATATTGTTCAGGCTTGGATGGAACAAGCCACAAATGAGTTCCAAATTGAGCTAAGCTAGTGCTGTTCATCCATTTTTTTCACCCCTACTTGCAGACAAAGTTGTAAATATAATATTCTTGAAAGAACAAATAGATAGATGTAAAAGAACAAATATGTAATTAAAAAAGAACATGTATCTCAAATAACAAAACAACCAAAAATTGAACAATTGATTATTAAAACAAATAAGTAACAATAAAAGAACAAATATTAGCATAAAAAACAGATATAAGCTATAGCAACAAACACAAGGTAAGCTATCTAAGAAAAATGAACAAAAAGTGTAAAAAAAAAAAAAGAAACAAACACAATATTATAAGCAAACAAGTACTAGGAATAAACCTTGCACAGTCCAAATGATCGAAAAACAAACAGGTATCTCAAATAACAGAAAAATAAATTAAAGAAAATAGTTAGCTATAAGAACAAATAGTAAGGATAAAAGAACATATATTAGCCATAAAAGAACATATATAAACATATATAAGTGATGCGGTCCGGTTGTGCGGGACCGGCATCTCCACTGTGTGCGGTGATAAAGGTAGCAGGGGGTCCTGGAGAAAAATTGGCGTCCTGGGTGGATCGCCTCAAGTGATGGCCGGCAAAGATTGGCGTCCTGGGTGGATCGCCTCAAGTGATGGCCAGCAGCTCCTTGGTCCCGTGGCGAGGAGGTGACGGGAAGTTCCTACGGCGTAGTAAAGGGCCCGGAACAAAGATCCTCCAGGGATGCCTGACTGGAACACTCAGAAAACAGCGGTTAGGAGGTCCCCGGAATCTTTTTCCGGAGAGGAGCCTCCAACGCCCAAGTCAGTGCCTTTTTTCAGAGGGAAACACCGTAATAAGTACAAGAGACATGTACCTGGCGTGTCTTTCTGCGGGCCGGAGGGAGAGTATTTAGGCGGAGAGGAGAGAGTGTCCTCTGTTTTCCGGCCTCTCTCTGTCCCTCTTTTCTCCAGCCGGAGCCCCCCTTTATGGCCATGTGTCTGGCGTATTTAAAGGAGGAAACGAGCCTTTAAGATTATGGCACGTGTATGGTTGGATGATGCCTGCACTGCTGGGCGTGGGATTCCTTGGCCGCCTACAGGCTCCTCGAGCCATGAGCTGCAATAATCATACCCCGATATGACAAAACGGGGGGTGTGTCACTTTGTCAGAGTACATGTGAGGGCACCGTGCAGGGCGTACGGGCGAAGTGTCAGAGACTCCTGGATGACTTCTGCTGCGCCTCTGAGGTTCCCTAGGTCGAAGTCCGTCTTCGTAGTGAAGGCCTTTCCCGGAGTCAGGCTGGTACCTCGGGGCATCACCTGTTTCCGAGGTTAGTTCGGTCGCCCTCGCGAGGGAGACGGTCCGTTGATTTCCCGAGGTAGGTACCGGCGTTCTGCCGAGGTGGTATTCCTCAGGTGTCTGGCTTCCTTCTTTCCCGAAGTCCTTAGGTAACTAGTGTGGCCACACTTCGGTCATCACATGCCCCCCTTCAGAAAGCCGAAAAGGATACTTCGGCTGATGCTTTCATTTGTGGGCTATTTTCAGGACTTCGGAGTATGTCATTCGCCACCCAAAGGATGTGCCTTGTTCGGGCAGATGCCACCTGTCTGTCTTTTGGTGTCCTTTTGGCGTTCTCGAGGTGCTCAACTTCTCCCAACTTTTTCATTTTTCCTGCCATTGGCCAGCGAACCGTCATGTCTTGAAACTAGGTGTGTTAGTTCTGGGTTATGCTCCTGGGTTTTCAGAATATCAGAAAGCGCACCCAGGTTTCTCGCGATGGGTGGCATGTGGCAAGAGCTGGCTAGGAAAGGCGCGTCTTTCACGTGCGAGGGGCAGTTATGGCGTCGTTTCGCCTTCGCGCGGCAATTGTTCCCCTTCTTGCTCCATATAAACACCTTTCGCTTCATTTTTGCCTCACTTTTTATTTTTAGCTCTCATCTGCTCTAGAGCCTTTTCTCTATCTTTTCTCCCTTTTCCGGCGCAATGCTTACGGTGGAGCGATTTCCGGCTATTTTTCACGACGGCGTCCAGAAATCCAAATTTTGGCAAGGCTTTTGGTGAGTTCTGTTTCAGAGTTTCTTCGGTTTTTTGGTTTTCAGCTTCCCGAAGTCGTTTTCCTCTGTCCCGAAGTCCCTCCTCCTCTTGTCCTACCATATCTTCGTTTATTCCCGAGATTGGGCATCCTCTTATGTCTCCCTCTTGCCAGTTTTTTGAAAGTGAATTTTTTTTCAAAATTTTCAGCATTCTTTGTCTTTGTAGGCTCACACTGATGTTCTTTTTCAGAAATGAGTGACGAATCAGCTGCCTACTATAAGTCCCTCTTTCATGGTCAGACCGAGAAGGGAGAATAAACGAAAAAGGGTGCTACCAAGAGGCGCAAGACTTCTGGGAGCGGGCCGTCTTCGGCGACGAAGAGGACGAAGAAGGACACCCTTCTGCCACCCCCAAAGGATGCGGCGGAGACTGAACATGTCACCGCAACTTCCATCCCGCCTGAGACTCCCAATGGGGCTGAAATTTCTGCCGAGGTTCCTGCGGGGGCGCTTACTGTTGCCACCGTTCCAAGTCCTACCGCATCGGTGATCCCTTTAAGTACCTTAGCAGGTGATTCTACTACTGAGGAATTGGAGAAACGCTGAAGGGATAAAGGGAAACAGGTTCCTGCCGTCGTGGAAGAGATCCCAGACTCTGACGAGGACACTGCTGGGGTTCTGCCCGGTTTGCCTTTTGCTCCCTTTTTTCGATACTTTCGATTTGTATAACTGAAGAGCTTTATCTAACTTACATCTTCATTTTTTCAGAGGATTTGGCGCCCCCAGTTTGGGTAACTGATCACGCCCGAAGACGGGCTCTTCGGGACTCTCTCATCCCGAGAAACAAAATCCCAAATGAGCCATTCTGGTCTTTCACGGAGGACATGAATCTATTCTCCGAAGACTGTTGGGAAATGGCCCCCCAGATGGCAAGGGGCGTGCTTACCCAAGCTTCCTCCAAGGCGGTTGCCGCGGAGTGTGCCTCCGAGGGCACCCTTGTTGCCAAGATTTCTAAGCACGCTGCCCGTGTAACTCTCCTGGTCCCTTTACTTTTCTTCCCACTTCCTTATCTCCGTATTTTGGCTTTCCTTGTAAATTTTGCTAAGTGCCCCTTCTCTTGCAGCTCTTGGGGTACAGTGAGTACCTTCGGGTGTGGACGGCAGAGCAGTCTTCAGCCCGAGTTCGGGCCGAGAATGAGCTGGCGATAGCCAAGCGCTTCTGTGTTAATTCGGCGTTGGCCAATATCGAATTAAGCCGGATAGCCAGGGAGAAGGTAGCTGTTGTTCGGGACGAGTTTTTGAGGGGCCAGGAGGACCTCATAAAAGACTTCTCACACAAGATGGCAGTCCTTGGCGCGGAGGTTGTGGGCTTAACCTCAGCCAATGAAGCCATTCAAAAGGAGAAGAAGGAAGAGACCGCTCTCTTGGCGATGGCTCTTGCTGACAATGCCAACCTTCGAGCCGAGGTCGGCATGCTGAAGGAGGACGATGCTAACCTCTGAACCGAGGTCGACATGCTGAAGAAGGACTCAAAGAACAAGAAGAAGGTGAAAGAGCTGGAGAATGAGGTTGCAACCCTTCAAAAGGTGGTCTTGGATCTTCAGAACGAGGCAGATGACTTAGACGTGGCTAAGGACAAAGCTGTCCAGGCAACGAAGGTTGCTTTTCAGGATGGTTTCTGCCTAGCCCGTCATCAGTTTTGCAAGAAGTATTCGGACCTTGACCTCTTCTTTTTGGCAGCCATGGATATTCCCGAGGGTCCTCAGTAGGCTTGGTCAAAGATAGAGCTCCTCAACCTGTCACCTGCCTCATTTCCGAAGACGTCGGCCAAAGACAGTGGAGCTGGAGCTTCCCATGACGCCGGGGCCCTCTAGATATCCTAAGGCTTTTTTCCTTCTTCTTTTTCTTCGTGTTTTTCTTTCTTTGTAACCTTCTTCCTGTATCAAAATTTCGATTAATGAATTCTCATAATTTTGGCTAAGTGTTTTGAGTAATCTTTTCCAATATTTCGAGCGATCTTTTCCAACGATCCCGACCACATTCGGTCAAGGAACTTCGAAACGCTTCTCGCTTACCATTATTGTGGTTTTCCATCTTTTCCTGACCACATTCAGCCAAGGGATCTTGGAAAAACCCTTGTCGTTTTCCATCTTTGCCCGACCACATTCGGCCAAGGGATCTTGGGAAAACCCTTGTCGTTTTCCATCTTTTCCCGACCACATTCGGCCAAGGGATCTTGGGAAAACCCTTGTCGTTTTCCATCTTTTCCCGACCACATTCGGCCAAGGGATCCCCTTGTGGTTTTCCATCTTTTCCCGACCACATTCGGCCAAGGGATCTTGGGAAAACCCTTGTGGTTTTCCATTTTTCCACCACATTCGGCCAAGGGATCTTTCCCTTGATCTTTTCCCGACCACATTCGGCCAAGGGATCTTGGGAAAACCCTTGTGGTTTTCCATCTTTTCCCGACCACATTCGGCCAAGGGATCTTGGGAAAACCCTTGTCGTTTTCCATCTTTTCCCGACCACATTCGGCCAAGGGATCTTGGGAAAACCCTTGTCGTTTTCCATCTTTTCCCGACCACATTTTTGGGAAAACCCTTGTCGTTTTCCATCTTTTCCCGAACACCATCTTCGTACTGGAGATAAATGAGAAAGGTATTTTCCCCCTTTCGCTCCTTTAAGAGTTTGTTTGGTAACTCTTAGGTTCGATAGGAAATTTTCCTGGCCATTTTCCCTTTGCTTTCTCCAACCTCTTTTGTAGTCCTTTTTTATAGCTCTTTTGGCAACCTTGCCTGTCTGTTGCTTGACAGTTGAGCTAGTAGGCAGAAGTGCTTTCTCATGCTAATGATGGATTCTTGAAATCCTTTGCCTATAGGCTTTGCCTGCATGGTTTTCCCTTGATCAGGAAAAATATGGTTCGGAACGCCTTTGCACTTTCTGACGCTTTAGGAGGATTTTTGGGATTCTTTGGTTCTGGGGTTTCTCCTGCTAGGATCTTTCAGCCTTTCGTGCGAGGTCGTTATACCTAGCTTTGCCATGCTCGGATGGCCCAATACTTATGATAATCAAAATTTGATCGTTTCTATGGCCTCTCTGCCTTCGGGCCCCCGATGGGGTATCCCAGCGTCCTGACGTTCTGTGCTTAGGGTTCCACTGGCAAGGAGTTTCCATTCTGGATCTACCTTCGCTCTGTCTCCCTTATTGGTTCCAGCCTTCCCTCCTTTTGGGATTTCAGCGGTGTGGTCTGCCAGTACCTGGGCATTCACTGCCCTTCTATGCCCATGAGTGACGTAGTACTTTCCGAGTTCGATGCACCATTTTTATAGTCTTTTCCGAATGCTTCTACCCTTTTTTGTGACGTCGCGCAGGGGCAGGTCACTTCGGACAGCGATAGCGTGTTCAGGGAAGTAGAATCGGTTTCTTCTGCCCGCTAGTCAAGTCATAGACGACTTTTCGGGGCAATGGGTCTTGACTTTGTTACCGAGGAGATGGCGACTTTTCCTCAGGTGCCGAACTCGGGGAGGTCCGAGCCAGAACCCGCTTTTCCCGTAGTCCATATCCCAAAGGGGCTTACTTCCCAAAGGGGACTCATCTCGTTGATCTTTACTTCCCACACTTTTGTGACTTGACACAGGACTTTTCCCCTCAACGAGGTAGCGCTGCGGAGGTGCTTTGGTTTGAACTTAGCTGTGGCCTTTTTCGGCTTGACTACTGCATCATTTCGACCACGACAAGGCGTGGGTATTCGCGCAGGAAGCCTATGATAGTAGTCAAAGGGCATTTACACTCGGGCGGAGGCACCCCTGCTGCCATTATTCGGTTGCCCGCTGAATTTTTGGCGCGGACAGGGACCTCGGAAGCCCCTTCTTCTTAGAACGTCAAGCTTTAACTTCGGCAACCTGGGAGCTAGTTCCCACAGACGGCGCCAAATGATGCGGTCCGGTTGTGCGGGACCGGCATCTCCATTGTGTGCGGTGATGAAGGCAGCAGGGGGTCCTGGAGAAAAATTGGCGTCCTGGGTGGATCGCCTCAAGTGATGGCCGGCAGCTCCTTGGTCCCGTGGCGAGGAGGTGACAAGAAGTTCCTACGGCGTAGTAAAGGGCCCAGAACAAAGATCCTCCAGGGATGCCTGGCTGGAACACTCAGAAAACAGCGGTTAGGAGGTCCCCGGAATCTTTTTCCGGGGAAAAGCCTCCAACGCCCAAGTCAGTGCCTTTTTTCAGAGGGAAACACCGTAATAAGTACAAGAGACGTGTACCTGGCGTGTCTTTCTGCGGGCCGGAGGGAGAGTATTCAGGCGGAGAGGAGAGAGTGTCCTCTGTTTTCCAGCCTCTCTCTGTCCCTCTTTTCTCCAGCCAGAGCCCCCTTTATGGCCATGTGCCTAGCGTATTTAAAGGAGGAAACGAGCCTTTAAGATTGTGGCACGTGTATGGTTGGATGATGCCTGTACTGCTGGGCGTGGGATTCCTTGGCCGCCTGCAGGCTCCTCAAGCCATGAGCTGCAATAATCATACCCCGATATGACAAGATGGGGGGTGTGTCACTTTGTCAGAGTACATGTGAGGGCGCCGTGCAGGGCGTACGGGCGAAGTGTCAAAGACTCCTAGATGACTTCTGCCACGCCTCTGAGGTCCCCTAGGTTGAAGTCCGTCTTCGTAGTGGGGGCCTTTCCCGGAGTCAGGCTGGTACCTCAAGGCATCACCTGTTTCCGAGGTTAGTTCAGTCGCCCTCGCGAGGGAGACGGTCCGTTGATTTCCCGAGGTAGGTACCGGTGTTCTGCCGAGGTGGTATTCCTCAGGTGTCTGGCTCCCTTCTTTCCCGAAATCCTTAGGTAACTAGTGTGGCCACACTTCGGTCATCAATAAGCTATAAAGAAACAAACACATGGTCAGCTGATCAAATACATCTATTAGATTAGCAACACTTACCAGTTCAAAAAAAGCATTAGGAACTCCATGAGGACAAATAGATCTAAATAAAAAGAACATATAATAGTTTTAAAATTGAAAACAATGAGGAAAAAAACACAAGCAAGTCAAATAAAACAAATAATTTATTATTTGATGACAACAAATACCTCTTTGCTTTTGGTTCATTGTTTTTTTACTTCTTCTATGATGGCAACAACTTTTTTTTTCTTTTTTGCCACATGTGCTTGTTTAATATTCCTCTTTTTTTTGTCCATGTGCATTAACTTGATTTTCTTCTTCTTGCATTGTTCTTCTTGCCATGACTTTTATTTTTATTTGCTTTCTGCATGCAAATAATATAGGTTTCAACTATATCCAATTGAATCATTTACATTAATATGATCAGATTTATAATTGCTCAGCTAGGGTTTCCTTATTGTTCTTTTTTGCCATTTTGACGTTTTAAGTACATTCGTTGTTAACTTAGAAGATTTTTCCAAATTTAGGTATAGGTTTGGCAAGGAATAGGAAGCAATTTAGCAAAGTAGAATAGGTGACTTACTCAACAACAAAGATAAAGTGATTTTGAACTAACTGTACTTTTGCTTGGTAGTGACGTCAACAATATGAAGATACTAAGATCGAGTAGTGTTATTTATGGCAGAGAACACAAATTTTGTGGTAAAAGTCACTAAAGGTTACAAATCGCCAGTCTAGAGGTTTGGTAGATTCCCTTTTTTTCTTTTTTTTCTTTTTTTTTTTTTTTTTGAGCTTGTTTGGATATTGGGTTTTGAGCTAGGTAAGTAAATATCTAGTGGTAGTTAACATAAATTTGTTGTTTTTAAAGTTTGGTGGCAATTTTTCTATTTTCTAGAAATCATAGTGCAAAGCCAGTTTGCAATGTTTTAAATTGTTTGGGGATGGCATATCGTAAAATCATAGCACAAGACCATTTTGCAATGTTTTAAATTTTTTAGGGATGGCGCATGGTATAAGCCAGGCCGATGTAGTACTTATTTTTATTTATTTCTTTATTTTTTGGTAAGCAAAAATGAAGTGAAAAAACTAAGTAGAATAAGAGAACCTAAGGGTCACGGTGGTCGTGCGGTGAGCTCAATTAACGATGGGTGTAAATAGATTCTACCCTTTCGGATGGGTGTTAATGCCCCTTCGGATTATCACAACAGGACACTGTGGCAAAATTGTTCTTTAACTTTAGAAGCGGAATAGCGGAATTGACAGCCATTTGGGGTGCGATTAGAATAGTAATAGTTTTTTTCTCTGCAATCAATTACTATTTTGTCTAATAGTTTCTTAGCTTTGGGAAGCTTTCGAGATCAAAGATGCCTTACCATGAGTTGGTAAGGTTGGCAATTCAGATTGTTGATGCAATAGAAAAGTTTGATCTACTTGTTAGTTTTTGTTCCGCAACAGTGTTTCTCTGACTCATAATTTAGCAGCTTTACTTTTTCCTTAAACTTGTTTTGTTAATTCTGAGTATAAAAAAAAAAGTTGAAAATTGACAGCTGTAGGATGGACCTATATATTCCACGCCTTAGTTGTAAAAAAAGAAAAAACTAAAAAAAAAACCTCAGACGAAGAAAAAGAAGTTTACCCGGAAAAAAAAAAAGACCATCTAAAAGAAAAATCAGAGCCAACCACACCAGTGTGTGTGGCTGCAAACGTTTCTTCACCAGCCTCCAATGGCAATACAAAAACACAAGGCCCTCAACTTCTCACACAAACCAGAATCTATTTCCATCTCGACACGACATCAACTGGAGATAAGATCCGAGAACTCTCTCTAGATTCGTCGGGCTGTTCTTCAATGGCTGCTGCCTCCGTTTCAGCAACCGTGTTTAAGGGCTGGGGCAGCACGAGTTTGCTGGGGGAGGACTACCCAGCGCTGGCGAGGTCGGTTCCGAGGCATGTCCGGGTGTGTAAAAAGCCGGTGAGGCTGCAGCCGATGATGAAGAACGTGAATGAAGGGAAAGGCATCTTCGCACCCATCGTTGTTGTTACTCGTAATATCATTGGAAAAAAGAGGTTCAATCAGCTCAGAGGGAAAGCAATCGCCCTCCACTCGCAGGTATCCTTTGACCTCCACCCAGTTTTTTCTTTCTGATGTAAGTTAATCAGTAGAACAACTCTAATAGAATGTCCAATAATTTGGCAAGGTGGCCGTCTATAAGTCTATTCGTCCGATTTTAGATTATCTGTTTCTTTGAGCATAAAGATTAAAATGTGTTGTAATTTATATCACTCTTTCCATTTTTACTACTGAAACTAAAATAAAACATATGTTTTTTTTCTGGGATTTGGGTGTTTGAGAGTTTAAGTGAGGATTAGAGAAAATAAAAGATTTAGGGCTTTGCATAATTTTTCAATTTTTTGCATAGAGAGTTTAAATTATAATAATAAGGTAAATAAAATATTAAAAATTTTCTAAAGCGAAACAGCTCATCTTTTTAAAATGCCCAGAAAACGAATACTTTTCATCCTTTTTAGAATAGGTGGAGCATAGCCAACAGGTAATTTATGGAATCTATGTCTGACCCGTTGGCTAAAGAACTCAAACATGTTAATTTGCCATCTAAAAGGGCGGAATTTATGTGAAATCACTTGCTGGATTTCAAATTGTGATCAGGTGATTACAGAGTTTTGCAAATCTATAGGAGCAGATGCCAAACAGAGGCAAGGATTGATTCGGCTAGCAAAGAAGAATGGAGAAAGACTTGGGTTCCTAGCATGAGCTTGAAAACCAGCAGATCTGGGTCTTGTTTCTTGTTTCTTTTTTTTTTCATTTACATTACCCCCAACAAGTATCTGCCTTCCCTTCTCCCATATGTATAATCTACTTGTTCACAAATTAGTTTAGTTTCGGTCATTGAAATAATTAAATCAAGAATTGTATCACTTTTCAATCTCGACTAGGGGCTTAGAAACATAATATTAAATATTATGTTATACCACTTACAGTGGGCATACGGTATGCAGCATAGCATATTAGTTTTCACGGTATATTAAAATACCGCACTGTATATTATGACATACCGTACTTATTACAGGTATATTGCTTACCATTAATTTTTAAAGTGTTTTGGTCAATTTACTGTAGTATACTGTGGTATATCATTTGATTTACCATACGTATATCGTATAATGTGAGTTAGATTTTTAAAAAAAAATTATATTAATGTACCACATACATATATTTAGTTTTTTTTGGTAAATAATATTTATTTTGTCCTATATATTCCATTTTTTGCATTTTCATATAAAAATAAATCTTTTTTATATATTTTATTTATATTAGAAAAATTATGGTACAAAATAATTAGAGTACATATAAAAATATGCAAAAAAAATTATATTTAATGTTTTTTAATCTTAAACAAATATTTTAATTAATTTTGTGAAAACAGTGGCGATATGTGACTTTGTATATTATGATGCATACCTATAATGTGTAGTTACTTGCATCCATCCTAAAGGAAAACAAAAAAAAGGTTCACTTGCATCATAATTTATTAAATTGGTTGTTTTTAGGTTCATTTAGGAACCTAGAACGAACCATAAAAGGCCAAACTGCATGAATGATCAAGAAACTAAATACCCAGTGCACCTTGGGTAAGTCAAATATACCCTCTATCTCTTATGTTTATATCTTATCCATTCTTATTCGATCATGACAGGGGGGGCAAGATAAAATAGAAAACCTGCATTGGGATTAGAGATAATCAGGCTCAAACTGATGACTTCCACCATGTCAAGGTGACACTCTACCGCTGTGTTATATCCCTTCACTGCCTTCACCAAGAAATAAGTATGAATGCATAGAATCCAGTGTCCATAAAAAACTGGAGATATGTACAATTGGGTACCAAATATGTACAAATTCAATGTGCAAAGAAAGTGAGGGATTTGTACAGATAATATATGACATATGTACAAATAATATTATAAATATATTGCCAATTTATTCAATAGTATGTAAAAGCTCAACATCCAATAAGAAAAAAAAATGAATAGGTGGAACAAATTCCGCTTTCTGCTAAAATTAAAGATATATACAAATTGAATGATAGATATGTATGAACACAATGTAGAAAGAATGTGATAGACATGTAGAAATCATGTGAGATAAATGCACAAATAAGATTACAAAGTATTACTGCTATATGTACAAATAAGATCACAAAGGCAACTAAATGAAGAGACACGATGAGCCTAATGACAACAATGGCCCTCCAGTGCCGGTCATACCTCTAAGCCTCTCTATCTCTCTCTCCTCATTGGGCAACAACAAAAACAAATAGAGACAACTAATAGAGAAATAGATGCAATGGACATTGATGAGCCCAACGAGGATAATGGAGGTTTTCCCGTGTCAATCGTACCTTCGATCTGACTGCAGGCTTGAAGGTAGGGATAAGGATACAAACAAATGTGCAACAAAATTTAAAGGTTTATAACTAATATTCAATGAAGGGGGGGTTAAAGACCAATTTGTAACATTAATTATAGGTTTTGGACCAATATTGCATTTTACCCCTTTGTTTATGCTTAAAAGTTTCTTGATCTGGAAGCTAACCAGGTCAACCAACAATACAGGATAACAGAAATTGCATTTCCATTATCCTCTTACTAAGCGTGAATTATTTAGATACATTCATATAGAAGTTTCTTTATTAAAAATCTTGAAAGATTTAAGCTGAGGGACATTTATATGGTACTAAATTGAACTAGTTCAATAATTCCAGAATCTGATTTAATCAATCCAATGCATTATGGCCGAGAGAACCTCATGGATATTGAGAACATTTTCTAGTCGAAGAATGATTTGGTTCGAGATTTGGTCGGGATGATAATGGTGAAACCAAATAATGGATTTGTTTGTTTGCTATGGCCATGGATCAAGAAGGTTAATAAAAGAAAGCTTCGAGGCTGCGTCTATTCAGTTCGTTTGAAGATCATGCAAAGTATGAGCAGGAAAGGAATTGAAGCTTCAAAAAGGTTCGGGCTCCATTGGAAACAGTGGCCAGTTTTTATTGATAGCTTTTAGTGTTAAAAATTTCAAAGAGCTATCCCACTCTCATCCATCTTAGTCGGTTAACCGTAAAACACTAATCTCAAACGATGTTCTAGACAAAACCTCAAATTTGTTTCCATGGCAGTTGTCAATAAGATTGCAATTTTGTAATGTGTAGCACGCAATAGGAATCAAACCTTTAACCAACTCATACTAGAATCAGACAAAAAACAAAATAGATTAGAGTTCCAATAAGCTGGACGCTAACCAAATTTTCAAGGTTCACTTCCCTTACACGGGAACAGAGTTAAGATCTCAAGATTTATGTACCAAAACACTGGAAAACCTCAAACTTGAGATTAGCGGTAAAAAAAACACTCAGAACCCAGAAAATAACCATCGTTAAAACATTGCCAGGGGCAGCCCATGTTGCTTTCCAAATTGAGGCTCAAACACTGAGAGCTGAAGCTGCAACAGAAACATTTCAATTCGATCTTCATCATCAAATGCTGCATTGCAACACTTGCCCACATATTCACCAATCCAATTCAAGTTAATGATGGGAATGGCAGGCCCAAGGAAATGTGAGTAGAACTAACATATTAGGTTTCAAATAACTGTCCACAAACTGCATTTCATTCTTGTGCATAAATATAACTCAAAACCGTTGCCGATATCCTGATAAATGATAATCCAATAGCTAGAGGTATCAAAACCAGAGCACGCAACATGGTAAATAAAACATCACAGGAAAACCCTCCTACACGATGGCATTGGCAGCACTTGCAATCCTTGGCCAAAGATCAGCACACTCCTTCGCAATTGGACCAGTGATTGCAGAACCTTTCATTTCCCCCTTTGGATTCACGATAACACCAGCATTATCTGCATAAATAATCGGTCAAGTCAGATGCTTGTAATGGTAGTATGAGTAATCTTAGAAAGAAGATATAAGAATATCTAGACATGAATGTGCAGAAGTGCACCATGGGGGAACTTCATCAAGAAAAACATTCAATTTTCAAAATTCAAGTATTTCTAGATGCTATCAGAAGATGTGAATCCAGAGACTAACGATGCAATAAATAATCCAGTTTTAAATAAACCAAATTACTATTGTTAACAAATAGAAATACCCAATGCATGCCCACAATGGACAACATCATTATACTGTCCAGTTGAGGATCTCACTAGTTAAACAGCATACTGGGTAAAGCACAATGGAGAAGAATTTAAAAAAAAAAAAACGCTGTATCAGTTTTTAAATGTGAAATGTCATTAACACGGCAACCACTGCGAACAAAGTTTGATTCCTAGCACATCATCACAATGCAATTCCTGAATGAAAAACAGGGATAGAACCAAGGCAAACCAGAGATAGCCTATGAAATGTGCCAAATTGATAAAGGTTAAATCCCAATTAAGAAATATCCCACTCGAGATAATATCCGACCACAATACATTTTAGCTGGTCTAAGGAAGCATCAAACAATTAAATGCAAATCTAGTTGCTGTATCCGGTGCTACTTAACCAGCAACTTTCTATCAAATGTACCAGAACATATAGAGTAGGAAAAAACTCAAAAGCTTAATTGATTATAGAATTTGCAATGCATGTTATATCAAAAGCCAGAGAATATGAGCCAACATACTATAAAGCCCTTCTCCATAACCCCACAATAGCAGCAAGGCAGATCCATAACAACGACAGCAGCTGCCAAAATAAGCATTCTAGTCCTTGTACCAATGAACATGATCAGGACCAACGCAACCTCATGTATGCACTTTAACAGGGGGAATGAAGAATAAGCAGCAAAAAGTACCTTCAAAATACATGAAAACCCCATCCTTTCTGCGCCACGGCTTGCGTTGCCTAACAATGACAGCTGGCAACACCTTCTTCCTGAGATCAGGCTTCCCCTTCTTCACAGTGGCCATCACCATGTCCCCAGCACAAGCAGAAGGCAGCCTGTTAAGCCGGCCCTTGATTCCCTTGACTGAAATGATGTAGAGATTCTTGGCACCGGTGTTATCGGCACAGTTCACCGTTGCAGCCACTGGCAGACCCAGTGACATCCTAAACTTGTTACCAGCACTCCCTCCACGTCCTACAAAAACTCGTAACCCATTTTCAGTCATCTAATCGTTTTCCTGGACAATAAATTAAACAAAGAAACGAGAGGAAACAATCGATTTCCCACATGAACTCAGTTTCCCCATCACAATCATACAATTAACACTTTCCCGGAAAAAAAAAAAGAAAAAATCTACAATAAACATGTAAAAGGCCCTACAAGATAATCTACAAGCCCGAGATCTAAACATTCAACACCATTTTCTACATAAAGAACGTAGAATGAAACGGTAAGAGAGATTGAGTGACAGAGAGCTGACCTCGCTTCGACATTTTCGACTGGTTGAGACGAAACAGAACTTACAGCTAGGGTTTTTGGCTATTTATAGAGACGAACTAGGGTTGGACAAGATTTACTGGACTCGACTGGGCCTTCCTACCCTTAGTTTCCTCACATGGGCCTGACCCATTGATTAACTTCCTCCCGAGGACTTCAATATCCTGCCGCATTTTGTATCCCGAGTAATCCGAATCAAGTTGTGTTAGTGCTTTTGGGGTAAAGGTCTTCAAAGGGGCAGGTTGGGTCCGGCCCAGCTTGGGACCAACCCAGGTCAAATCTGACTCGGAACCAGTTAATCCCAACTTGTTATGGGCTTGGGTAAGGCACAGTATATAAAGGGGTGGATATGGACCTTAAGAAAGAGAGGGATGGACTTGGGACCGGCACGGGTTGGATCGTAGGCACAGGACCCGTCTTGGCTCGGCCCATGACCTGTGGTCCCGGTCCGATCCCAACGATAGGGAGACATTAGTCATGTTATATTGGTAGGGAGCTCCAAACTAATTCAGAATTGATGGGAAACTGAATCAATATTAATAACATTATGGAAATTATTTACTAGAATGAGGGCCGCCAACTCTGTATCGCTTTACCATCAGAGCTTGGGTAATAGGTCATTCTTATACCAAATTCATTTTAATTTAAATTAATTTAATTCAAATTGATTTATTTTTTACATCTTTTTTCATGGAATCAATTTTATTCAAAAGCTCATATTACGTTGGTGTGACAATCGAGTAAAAGTATAGTTTTTATGATATTATTATTTTTTATAAGTCTTTTTTAATTAAGTTGACTTCAATTAAAATAAATTGGTTGTTAATCTATTAATTTTAGATAGAACATTTTTAAATGTTCCATATCAACTTTGTTAGATGTCATCCCTAATAATATGACATCAATTTTTAAAATCTAAGTTTGAATTATTTTTATTGTTTTTAGTAAATTTAAAATGTTTAATAATTTTTTAATAATTAATAAATAACATTATATTAACTCTTAAAACAAATATTCTTCAAAAACTCTGTGCAAAATCAAATTTTAAAAATATAAAAATATTAATAAAAAAAAAAAGGCTTAGACCCAAGTTAGGCCTAGCACAAAACCGGCACGCCTTTACCGGGCCATGCCCGGGCCCTTCAGACCCAGGCCCAACAAACAACTATACTTTCAAGATAAGTTTTTTCATATTTTCATTAATAAAAATTTGAATTTGAGATCTAGTTTTTCATTTTTATTTTTTAAAAATAAATTATACTCCCTCCGTTTTGCATTAATTGACCTATTTATCTTTTTTTACTGAAGTTTAACCTGAACATATTCATATTAATATATATTAAAAAATTCTTAAAAAAGATATTTAGAAACTATGGTCTTTAAAGTTCATTTTCATATAAAATATTCATATTTTTATAATAAATTTTAAAATAAATAAAACCATAAATTAGTTTATGTGAAGAGTAAAAATGTTAGTTTTGTGAAACAAAGGGAGTAAGTAATTATTTGTTCATATAGTATTATTCATTCAATTGACATATCAATTGAAACTCTATATTTTTAGAAGCTCCAATGGTGCGTTTAAATATTTTTTTGAAAAATTAAGTATTGTTTATTAAATTTTCTTCTCTTTAAATTCATGAAATATTAATTATTTTCTAAAATAATTTTGGTCCATGGATATTACATAAATAAAGTATCAACTTCCAAATAGCATTTTTTATAGACAACGTCTTAGAAAAAATAAAATAATCCATGATGTATGTAAGGCTGTGTGTGTGTCCAACTATCAAACTATCAAATATGTTAACATAAAGAGATCTAAATGGACACAAAATAACCTTTTGGTCTAAGATGTGCATCCTTGGGAACTTGACCTAAAAATAAGATAAGGCTAGAGAACCTGAAGTTGCATTTTCTTGAGAACCCCACAACAATCAAGTCAGCTAATCATTCGATCAATAATATAAGTATAAAAAAACCTAGGAAGAGGCCCTTTTAGGCCATCGGCAATTCTAGAGTCCTATCTTTTATAGCTCATGTTGGGATAATCTTAGGTTGATTAGGCTAATACAAACCACTATAATAAGGTCTTTATAGGGACTAAATTGGGCTTAACATATTAATCAAGTCAAGCCATCCTTCTTTTGGTGGCTCGAGATGATGGAAATGTGTAGCTTTCTAGCTAGGTTGGTCAAAGTTAATTAACTATTTGATCAATTGACAACAAATGCTTCTGAATTATTTGTTTAAGACAAAGGCTAGCTCTTTAATTGTGAAAGTTTGGGGGGGATAGATTTTCTAAGTAGAGATGTCAATGAGATGTCAATGCAAATGTAAGGTCTTGCCACTTTTTCAACTTAACAAATGATACTTGGAGCTTATAAGTTTGGACAATTAGTGTAATTTTTTTTCTAAAATAATGGGGGCAAATATAGGCTAGCCTAAATCACATTGGCTTTGGTAAATTTCTCTTGGGGGGTGCTAGGGCCAATCGCTTAAACACTTTCTTATGACATGTTTGGGGAACTAGCCAAACCATCACAAAGCTAAGCATGTCAACAAGTTACTAGGTGAAACCATGCTTGTTCAATGTCTCAAAACATTAAAGCAATATCCGAACCCCAACCCATTTGGTTGGATCATTTACCTATCACGGAGCCGAACAGAGCCTGAGAGCCCCTGTGATCATTTCCTCCAACAACCCTTTACTTATATTGTGAATACCAAAAAAATATTAGAGTTGGAGCCATTTTATATTTTTGTCTTCCAAGCTTCCTGATATAAGTTGAGAAAAGGGAAAAAAAATACTTCATGCCTTAAAAATAGGAACATGTGAATTGAATTTTATAATATTAAAACCATCATTATCATTAAAGCACTAATCAAAACTCAAATTATTCATAAAGAAAAAATAGAGAAGCGATTGGATCAAATCTTTGATTAGTTGACCCAAGAGAATCAAGACTTGTGAACCGTAATCAAGGTCAATGTCACAGTCCCATAGTGTGTCTCTGAGTAAAGTCTTATGATGATCAAGTTAGCTCTCTTGAAAATAGATGCAGTTGCTATGGAAGTAAAGTGTTTAGTTGTGCGCACCTAAGATGTGTTGTGGGTTTTTCTTTTATACACATAGGTGCCAAACATAGTCCTTTAGGATTGTATTAATAAGGGATTTCCTTCCTTGTAAAAACCTTTCTTATTATATACCTTCCTTAATTAGAACTCCTATTTAATTGAGATTATATGCAAACCGATTGGATCTAAAAGCCAAACTCTAATGGGTAAGACTGAATATGATATTAAATTGGTTATTTATTAAAAAAACTAGAAATAATCCATAAAAAATTGTGATATTTATAACATATTTTCTTATGAATTAGATTATTTAACATATTAAATTATTTTTAATTCTCAAAAAGCAGAAAACACATGAAATTACTACAATAAGAAATATGAGATATTGAATTAGAAGAGTAATTTACGCATTGGGCAGAGATCTAGGGTTCAAAATTTTATGAGATCTAGTTTTGAGATCAAATTTTATAAGATCCAACTTTGAGATTAAATTTCACGGGATCTAATTTCGAGAAAGACCCTTTTGACAAAGGCATTGATGAGAGTTGTTTGCACAACGACCCCTAGTGAAACATCACCTTAGCAAATGCCCTTTGGACTAGGGCTCCCAATCAAACAAAACACCTAACGAGAGCCCTTTGCACTATATGGCAGAAAACACCTTATCTGTGAAATGTTGGTAGGTAGCACCTGCGTTCTTCAAACTAAAGGGCATTCATATGTAATAAAAGATGTCTTCATCGATTATGAAAGAGGTTTTCTCCTCATCAGTTGGGTTCATCTGAATTCGATGATACCTACTAAAATAATTTGAAAATTTCAGGTCTTATTAGTCAGTAATTAAATCTACAAGTTGATCGATTGAGGGGCAGAAGTCCTTCAGGTAAGCATTATGACTTTGATGAAGTATATGCAAATCAAAGTTCATCACTTTCTTTTTTGGTGGCGATCACTACATTGTTAAGTCAGTTGAGGTATTTTAATTCTCATATCACCTTGCCTTTATAAGTTGTTAAACTTCTTATTTTATGAAAGCTTTCTTTTGGAGGGCAATGTTCATTTTCTTTTATCTAATGGGTCATGCCTTTGGATATACCTTTAAGCTATATTAGATGATGTCTAGATTGATACCAGGTATATCCTTCAATGAGTAAACAAATAAATCTTTATTAAAAAGTAGAAATGATAAAAGTTAGGTTTTCCCCTATCTAGACATTTACTGCCCTATGAGGGTTGCTTGGCTCGTCTCCATCCTTGACTTTTAGACTTTTCAAGGATAGTTCGTTTGATGTCTTTGAAGGTTATGCGCCCAAGGTTTAGGCACATAACTTTAATGGTGCTTGTCGGGCTTTGGTAAACAACTTTTTCTCCTGGGTCTGATCGATGTAAATGAAGGCATCTTCTTATTTTGTCCCAAAGGTCACCCCTAGCCCTATTTGCTAATGATGGCATTGTACAGAGATAAGACATCAATCACAATGAACCTTGTCATGAATGAGGTGAAAAGCTTTAAGCCAACCTTGATAGATTTTTCCTTCGTATATAAAGGGTAGATCAATCCATCCGAGAGCATGCAGTTTCCCTAGTCCTACACTGAATGTAAGGTTAGGCATCAGCCTCAACTTTAACTAAAAAATGCCCAAACTCAGTAACACATCGATGTTAGAACTGTCATCACTAAGAACTCTGTTAACATCCTAGCTTTTGATGTAAACCGTTATTATTAGGCAATCATTATAGGGGAACTTTACGTTTCACCTTTTATGGCCTTGAAAAGTGATTTGTCAGTTTCCATTTAAGGTAGTTTTGTAGTAATTTTATGGATGACTTCAGCTGGAAGTTGTCTTTGAGGAATCCCATTGTTCCTTCACTGATCAATATCGTAGTCGTTATCATCATTTCTCTTCTCATTTTCCTTGTTTTGTGGTTGTTTAGGGATAGAGAATGAAGATACTGCCTCATCTATCCATACTTGATGAGGTTTTTGATATACTTCTTTAGTTGACGATACTCCTTAGTGTTGTGCTTATTATCTTTGTGGTTTTTATATTACATCTTTAGGTTCCTCTCATTGTCTAAGGTCATGGGCATCAAGAATTTAACACAACCTTACTTCTCTAAAGCCAATAAGATGCTAACCCTTAGATTGTTTAACAGGGTATAAAAGGGATTTTCCCTACATTGTTTCCAAGGTCACCCACTTCTGCCCACATCACTTTGAGGTTTGTCAGGTGACATATCAATCTTCTTTCCATCACACTTTACCTCAAATAATGTAAGTTCTTTGGCATCTATATATATTGTTTGGCCCTCTGGTAGAACTCCTCAAGGTAACAGGTATCTTTTTCAAGGAATCGAAGGCCAATAATGTGCCATGTGAAAGTCTTCAGCTTATGGCGAGGATGCATATTTTGGGACAAAATTTAGTAATGCTTAAAGCTTCTTGGTTAAACGGGTTGATATAGTCTTGGATAGATTCAACATTCCTTTGGACTATATTAAACATCTAAGCAGTAGTTTTGGCCACTGGCTTACTTCATTGAATTGATGAACAAACATCATGAAGAGTTCATAAAAACTAGAGAAAGTACAAGGGTACAAATGCATTAACTAAGCAATTGTTGAGCCTAAATGAGTTACCTTAAAATATTTGCAGAGAATAAGATCATCTGCTCCATGAATCATCATTTTCTTATACTTGGTAAGGCCTGCTTGTGGGTCATTTTTCCATCATACATCTACAAGCATAGAACCTGAAGTTGATATGGGTGGGTATGTTTAGCATTTCCTAGGTGAAAGAGGTCTCGTCATAAGCTGGTGTGCCAGCCAGCCTAGTCCAAATGGGCTAGTAGGATAGCTATTTCTTCACCTTGCCAGCCTTTCCAAGAGCTTCTCTATAATAGTAGTCAGTGTTTATTTTCCTCTTCTATAAAGGTACTTAGAATAGACGAATAATAATTTCATTCTAGAAAGTAATTCTTCTGGTAAGGAGATCTGTGCTCCTTTAAAGTGGAGCACCTTCTTCTTGTGTTAGCTTTTTGGGGGTGAGAGGGAAGTTCTATTAGCATCATGTATGCTATAACATAAGTCATTTTTCTGGAAGACTTCCTTAATGACTAAATAGATATCTTTGGTGAAGGGTCATTTCCAGAGGGTTTTACTTGCCTTATGCTTTGCTTAAACTACTAAGGGATCTTCGTGACCAAGTTGTGCTAGAAGTCACACAAGAAACTCATGGGCATAATAATGACTTTCTTATCTTCTAGGGTGGATGTGTGATGTTATGGAAGAGGATCCTTATCCTAAACCCCGTTCTTTTTTTAGTGACGTGTTTCAACCATGGCAATTCTTGTTGTGATTCCCAAAGTCATCGCCAAGTAATATTTTTCATCAGTTTTACAAGAAGAGGTCACCATGGCTGAGATAAGTACAACAAGATTCTGGTGTTAGTCGCTTGAAATATAAAAAAGATAAGTTAAGAGGTACCTAGAGTTTTTTAGGGTAGGAGCCTTTGTTGCTCAAGTCAGGAAAAGTTAAGAGGATTCAAGAGTAGCAAAACACAAAGTAGAAAGACTATGACTTAGTTACCTCAAATGTAGAAGCCTTTCACATATATATAGGTAGAGGTGACTTTTATATTTCATGGATCCTAAGATTTAGTTGGTGACAAGGAAAACCAGATCCAAAATATTGGAATTCATACTCTAGATGCACCTTTGCCAACCAACCTCTTGACATCTACAATTAACAGTAGTCAGTTGTGCCACAGTAATGATTAAGCCAAGGTGCGGAAGTCTCTTATAGGACGTCCTAGTTGGGGACCTTAGTTATAGGTCATTTTAAGGTCCTTGATATGATATTCTAAAGTACGTTTATGGTCAAATTCCCCTGTATTGCAGGGCTCCCCCGTTTTGGGTGTTCTTCAAAGCTGTGGTGCTTGAGTGATCTTGATGTCTCAGGAGTATGTTAGCACTTCTTCATCAACGTGTATAAAATGAAACCTTCACGGTACATCCTAGGTATGCATACCTAAATACCTTTCTTCTGTAGCTAATTTGCCCATTCTCTGGAGCGCTAACTTGACTATCGAAGGGTTTTCCCAAGACATATTCTAAGATTCAAACATTGTCTTTCATTGCAAGTTCACAAGTGTTGGTTCACTATGTCAATTAATCGGAGATATGGTCCAATTACTTCCCTTAATAGTTTGGCTATCACCACTTCTTTTATAAATTACTAATACTCCTTACTTTTTTCTGCAACTAACCCAAGTTTGATTAATTCTTTAACTGTAATTATGGTTTTAATATTATAAAAATTCAATTCATATGTTCCTAATCTTTAACCATAATTATGTTCCTATGCCATGAAGTAATTTTTTTTTTCCATTTCTCAACTCATATGAGGTTTGGATTTTGAAGCACTAAAAGCAAAAAAAAATAAAAGGGGTCCCACTCTAAGATTGTAAGACATTTTTTGGGATAATTACAATTTCCTTCATGAGATTCAGGTGAAATTACACTTTGCCCATGCCTTTTTAATACAGTACAATAGTAATTTCTGAAATCTTAATTTAGATATTACAATAGTCATCTTTCAGTAATTTCAATATATATGGTATTTTTTTAATAGTTAATGGATATTTTAAATTATAAGTTTTTTCTTTTTGTATTTCTTTCAATTCTAAAACAGTATTTTTTAATTTTCAATTATCATAAAAATATACTATATAGATTGAAATTGCTTGAAGATGAAATTAAGATTTCAGAAGTTGTTGTTGAATTATATTAAAAGGGCATGGGCTAAAGTGTATATTATTAATATAAAACGGGACAAAGTGTAATTTCACCTAAGTCTGTGAACCAAATTGTAATTAACTTGACATTTTGTTGCTGTGGTAATAAGACCTAAAAATAAATCATTAATCACCGATTAATCTCCTAAAAATGAATAATTCAAGAAGCGATTTATTTTAAGGGAATTAATGGTTCACTTTTAGGTATGTTGCTATTGTGATAACTTGTTGACGCAGCAAATAGAATTTTTCCATTGATCGGGCTTGGTTTCACCCAGTCCTCAATTGATGTGCTTAGCTTTGTGATGGTGTGGTGGCCAGT
This sequence comes from Aquilaria sinensis, assembly GCA_005392925.1. Classification (NCBI taxonomy): domain Eukaryota; kingdom Viridiplantae; phylum Streptophyta; class Magnoliopsida; order Malvales; family Thymelaeaceae; genus Aquilaria; species Aquilaria sinensis. The sequence goes on along the minus strand of SMDT01003092.1, from coordinate 199,750 downwards.
TCTCTTTTGGGTTAAAAACCAGCTGAGTTTCTTGTTGAACAGTTCAAGCTCAAACTTAATTTTTCAATTATCAAGCCGAGCCTAATGAGCTTCGAGCTGCATTTTTAGTTCAAACTCTTAATGAGCAAAGTTTTGAGCTTGGTACTGTTCGACTTAAACTTTTATCGAGTTTAACAAGTCTAATATTTTTTAATATAAAAAATGATATTAACTTTATTTTTAATATGTCTATACTCTAAAATTCTAATTTAAATTCCTTAAATCACATTCAAACCTCAAATTGAGCTCAAACTTTAAATTAAACTTGAATCGAGCTCAAACCTCACGTCAAATTTTGAGTTTATAATGCCAATAAGTTAAGTCTTAACCTTTTCAAGTCAAGTTTCAAACTCTGCTCTTCGAATTGATGGAGCTCAAACCCAAATTGAGTCAATTCTTAACAAATCAAGTCTTCAAACATGCGATATTCAGGATTGAGTCGACTCGTGCGTGTCAAGAACAGATTGTTTGAGCGGTAGACCCTAGCGCCCGTCTTTTCGCTATTGCCCAAGGCATGGAATCGATGCACGTGTACGGAAGACTCGGGTAATTACCAACAAGTAGAGGGAAAAAAGAAAAAAGAACAACAGCGCGAGAGAAAAATTGCGAGGAAATGGCGGAGAACAAATTGAGCATAGTCCATCAGCTGCTAGCGGTGAAGGAAAATTCTGGCAAAAGCTACAATCAGATAGCGGCGGAGACCGGACTGACAAATGTATATGTGGGTCAACTTCTTCGCCGGCAGGCCCAGCTTAAACCGGAGACCGCCCCAAAGCTCCGGGCGGCTCTGCCCGAGCTGACAGAGCACCTTCTCCTAGAGATGGTAAAACCGCCCATGAGAGGTTTTGATCCTCACATCATACAAGAGCCCACCATTTACAGGTCCTCTATTAGAAAGAAAATCCTTTCTTTTTTGGTGGGTTGTAGGGGTTTTCTTCTGTCTTCTATTTTTACGCCTCTGTGTTGGCAGATTGAATGAAGCGGTTATGCATTTTGGTGAGAGCATCAAGGAGATCATCAACGAAGAGTTTGGCGATGGCATGTGAGTCTGATATTCCTTTTCCTTTAATGAAAGTACTTCTGATTCAGTTCGATTGATGGGTGCTTTGGGAATGACTTAAATTTCTAATCAAATGGCTCACTATTGTGTTACCTCATTGATAAGCAAATTCAATTCATGTATTGATCATTCATCTCCCAAGAGAACAGAATGATAGGAAAATACATCTAAGTGAGAATCACTCTTGTTTTCTTTTTCTGGTTAGGGTTTTGGTTGGTTTGCTTGCTTGAAATGTTATTTATTACCTCAAGGAAGTGGTGAATTGGACCGTGTTATTTGGGGCTTGTTTGTTTAACATAAATGGAGAAGTATTTACATGTAAATATGAAGGTTAGGCTAGCATCACCAGGGCGATGTTGTCCAAATTGCTCAATGGATCATTGCTAGTGGGGCAGCCATTAAGTTAATTGAAGTTTCACTTCAAGTGTTTGGTGTTTGATTTTTCTAACTATCATTCCTTCTTGTTTTAGCATGTCTGCAATAGACTTCTACTGCTCTGTGGACAAAGTTAAAGGTGTGGATGGTAAAGATCGAGTTGTAATAACACTTGATGGAAAATACTTGCCCCATTCTGAGCAGGTTTGTTCTCTTTCGCACTCCTTCCCAATGATTGATTTACAATAATAAATATGCCTACAAGCATAGAGCTCATGCGAAGGTAGAACGAGTGGATCTGCAGTTGAATTTGATTTTTTTTTTCTCTTGTTTCTTGTTTCTTGTTTTTTGTTTTTTTCACCAAAAGAGAGAGCTTTATTAGACATCTAACATGGCTCAAAATGAATATCAGAGAACAAAAGTTTTCCTAACAAGGGTGAGGGACTTCGAGTTGAATCTTTTGATCTCAACCGCTTATGGATCCAAGTCACAATATAAGTAGCACTTTTGTTAGCTGACTTTGAAATCAAACTAAAAGAACATGATTTAAATTGCTGAATTAGCATATCAGTATCATCCTTGCTAGTGGTCATCCACCACTGAGCTTTTTCCTTGAGAGCAGTAACCAAAGCCTTGTCATCTGTTGGTCACATGAGAGACGTAAAGCTACAAAGCTTTCTGTAGATAATTCCTGACAGCTTTTGCACTAGCTCTCTGAAGATCATATGCTGGAATATTGAGCCTATTTTCAGCTTTAAAATCTTTTCCCTGAGTGTCTCCAAGCATGTGCACAATTCCTGCACAGTTTGAAGATGCATTCCAATTTCCAGCCACATTAAGCTTGATGAAGTGATTAGTAAGTCTATGCCAATGTGTGGGAAGAGAATTACCTGTGAGTTTGTGATCTAATCTTGTTCCTTGAGCTGCTAGGTACACTGCATATGCCTTCGTAACCCTGCAGAGCACACTATCAACTTTGGAAGCTTTGTGCTGGTGAACCACCTCATTCCTAGTCACCCATATATACCACATATGAATAGGATTGCTGGTTTATCACCAGTATGGTTACCTGCTCAATCAACTAGAGCTAGGCTAAAAATATAGTGATGCCTGCTTGTCAATTCTGTACTGCAAACAGGTAAACCAAGTAGCCCTTGTCCACTCAAATTCGAGAATAAGATGTTCCATACTTTCTCTATGGCTGCGGAAAGGAAGTTAAAAAATCTATTAACATGTCTCTTTAGTCACATTCTGGGTTTTGCCAACTTAACTGAGGCATAATTTCTGTTTCTTTGGAGTTCATTTAGACTTCCATAGAAATTCAAGGTAGAAGGATAAAAGTGATGAGAGGATGGGCTTTGTTTGTCCTGATCACATCCTTTGCTTGGAATGATAGCGCTTTTCACCGTAACTTCTCCTGTTATCTCATTGGGCCAAATCATTTTATCCTCTAGTTGTGTTCTGCTTTATAGGAATTTGTCCTGTGGCGTTCAGCTTTTCTTCTGAAACTACACTAATACACGCTGCAAAAGAACCAAATTTCATGTGTTAGATTCCAAATCTATAAGATCCTTAACCTGTTTGTTACTGATAGAAGTAGGAACATCTCTTAGCTGGTGCAATTTGCATCCTTTGCAGTCTGAAACCACAGTTCATTCTAAATCTGGGCATTCTCTCCGTTTCTGATTTCCCAACAGCAGTCATTTTGTTTTTACCACATCTTTGCTTGCCAAGATGCTAGACTTGCCCCATGAAGCCTTTGAGTTTTTTCAACATTTAAAAAATTCAATGAGAATAGCGAGAATATTATTGCAGATTCTCTGTTAGTGTCATTAGGAATCGAGTAGGCTTTCATATGTGAAATTTCATCACCATCTTTCTGTATGATATTTCCTGGACACAACAAATCATTCCTGGGATACAATAAAACCTTGCTGAAACATTCTGTGAAGTAGTGAAATGGTTGCCTTGAGACATATGAAAGAATAAACCTGTAGTAGGTGTCTTTTGAATGCATTAAACTGACTGCGCAATGCCTCTTCTGCAAAGATGCTGCTTCGACTTGTACTAGACAATCGATATACTTGCGTTTCAAGATCCTCATGTACTGTTTGTTTTTCATGCAGAAATTGGAACACATGGTCTCGAGGAAACAGCTGCCATGAAGGTAGCGTAATCAGCCGACGCAGATCCTTATTGCCCTTATTTCCTCGCGTGAATGGTCTTTAGAGTGATGCTAGCTTGTGGCCCTATCATGTGCAATTCAACTGCTCTGTCTTTAGGAGCTCATATAAACGTTATCAACAACTTCAGAAAGTTGACCTAAATTTTATTTTCTGTTTCAAACTTATCCGCGTTTGATTTTATATTGCAGAATCAAGTATTGTATTGTTTGTTTTTTTTCTTTTGCGTTAATGGTACATTTAATCTTTGGATCTCTCCCTCTTCAAAAACTAGGTTTTATACCAGCTTTAGGCTACTTTTGACCTTACTAAATGGATAAGTGCTTATTAGCTTTTATTGCTTATTTTCATTTTTGTTTCTTAATTATTTACAACTAATATTATTTGACAGGTAATATTCTATTGAGCAGCGATTTTTTGACGTTCTGATGGACGGTTACTTTCAAGTTTCTCTCTTTATTTACCTAATAATCATTTAAATAATATTGTTTTTTGGCCAAAAAAAATATATTTTGTATTCTTCTTACCTAGTTTAAAAAGGGGAAAGGAAAGAATTGTTTTTTTTTTTTAAAAGAAAGAAAATTGATTTAAAAGTGTTTCGTTTTTTGAACTTCTTAAAGTATAAGGCTTTAATTGATGTACAAGTTGAGTGGATGATCATTATATGTAAACAATAATAACCAATAGTTACTTATCAAATCCTTCTCCAATAAGAATCTTGTGAACCCAAGTTTCTGGGAGGGAAATGTTCAAATGTGGGATTTCTATCATTCCCAATTTCCTTATTATCCGTTAGCTTCTTCCGGGCGACGGTTTCTGTGTTTTTTTCTTTCACTATATATGTCTGGTGTCAAATTCATGTTTTTATTTAAAGTGTCCGAGTTTATTTGACATGTTTCTTTTTCCTACATTATTTTCAAAAGAACTGAAAAAAAAAATAATCAAGAAATGTGACCAAAAGACCTCTAGTTCCCCCCTAAAGTAACCTTGAAACACTTTCACTCAGTTCAAGAATTAAAAAAATTAAAGGGTTGAATTAGAAAAAAAAAATGTTTTTACTCTTAGAAATGTTACAATAATTTCGGGACATTCAAATACAAAATCTTAGAATGGATTTTTTTTTTTTATAATCATAAATAGAATTAAGAGGGAATATAATTAAGGAAACATAGAAACAACAATATTAAGGGCAAGGAGCACTCGAGATTTTAGAACCACTATCACCGAGGATCGATGCATGGAATCCATTAAGAGAAGCATGTGTTATAGTAAGTCCATGATAGTAGTTTTGATCATGAGGGTGCTAGACAACACTTGAAGAACCTATGAACAATCTATCAGGATCGTTGCTGAGGAGATTTGATGTAAAGATGAAAAAATTAATGCTTTATGGATAGCCCCAAGTTCAGCTTCCAAAGCAGAATCACACCAAGGAATGAAGAAGCTTTCCATTTGTTGAGGAGGGCCATCATAGGCCAACTAAACCCAAGCAACTGCACCTTCGCTAATAGAACTTAGCCAAGCTCCATCCGTACTGAAAATAGCTAGTTTAACTAGAGAGAGTTGGTTCTGGGAGCATCCCCAAGTACGACACAAGGTGCACTGAGGACTGAATGGGAAATTAAAAAATCACTACTAAAAATTTGTGCCTAAGAAAAGTTGAAGGAACAACTCATTTCGTCTGACAATCAAAGATAAGATGTGGAAAGAAGAATTTTGAAAATTGCACTCATTTCGACCAATCTAGATGATCCAAAGAGTAGAAATGAAAAACCGAAGCCAATCCATGGGGAAATGCTTTTATTGGGATAGGAGAGTTACAAGCCACAATTCAAAAGACTCATCAGAAGTTGAAAAAGAGAGAAGCAACAGAAATTACCCCATAGCTTCAAGGACCTCTAGCACTCCCAAAAGGGATGAATTAATGATTTTGAAAAGGAACGACATTCGGGCAGAGAGGATTCATCAAACCTTCATGGATACCTAGAGTCTGTCTTGTTAAAAAGGCTCAAGGCAAGCATTTCCACAAAAATGATTTAAATTTTTGTGAAATGTGAGAAGCCTAAATAGATCCCGATGTACTTTTGATCCAAGAAATTAAAAGACCCAAAATGCTTTTTTTGAATCTTCAAAGCGTAACTTTGTTTTACATTAAAAGATCCCAACATACTTTTAATCCAAGAAATTGAATCACGAGCATCCATATTGGAGGGGGAGGGATTTGAAGAATTAGATCAATAATCTGCAGCGGGAAGAGATTGTAGAGGATTAGAACTTTCCATCCATGCTCTTCCAAGTTATAAAGATCAGATACTCTCAAATTAGGATCCTCATGAACATTTGTAGAAAGGGAACATAGGTGTGTTGTAGAAATTCCAGGGATCAAAGCATCCTCCCAAACTGTAATTGTTTTCCTGTTCCTCATATTCCACTGGAGATAATCTTTAAAAATGTCTAGTCCATATAAAAGGCTACTCCAAATGGTAGTTTCATTGCTAGTGGACTTAGCAGACCAAACAGAGTGTAAATTGTTAAGAAGTTGGTAGACAAAGGAGTCATTGTTACTGGTAAAAGATGCGCCAAAATGTCTTCACAAGTAAGACTTGGTTGAATAGCCTTAGGTCTTTGATTTTAAGGCCCCCGAGACCTTCAGGAAGTTGAAGAAGACCTTATTGCTACAAGTGAGGACCATGTTCGTCTTGCTTTCAGGACCACCAAAAGTGTATAAATTGCTTAGCAGATCATCTAACATCATTATTGGAACCATCAATAAAGACATAATATATAGGAATAGAAAATAATGTAGTCTGTATGAGTGTAAGATGACTTGCAGGATTAAGCAATTTTCCTTTCCAGCCTGTTAAATACTTTTTAACCATGTCCACAAGGAATTGGAAGGAGTGCTGATGTAAAAGATTAAGCAAATAGGAAACCCATGTAGGAAGGAATGGCAGAACTAAGATTAAAAGGCAATAAGCCAATAATTTCACTCTTGATTGGGTTTATAACATTACTACTGAAGAGCCATTCAGAAGTTTAGAAATTAATCCATTGATCGACAGCAATTTCAAAATCTTGTAAGGTTTGAAAAATATCGGGGACAACCTTCATAGTAGGCCTAAAACAAACAAGACAATAGTCTGCAAAAAAGTAAATGATTGATCTTTGGCCCATTGCTACTTGGACAAAGGTCATTAATAATGACCAAAGGCTGGAGATTTTCAGGCCACTCAGAGAACGCTTTAAAACATAAAATGAAAAAGTATGAAGACAAGGGGTCACCTTGCCGTAAGCTAGCTGTTGGAGAGAACCATCAATGGTACAACCATTGACTAGCACAGAAAAGGAGACCATTGTCATACGCTTCATAATTAGATGAGCCCATCTATTTGGGAATTGCATGGCTTAAGGAACTTTTTCAATAATTGACTAGTGCAGACTGTCATAGGCTTTCATAATGTCCAATTTCAGAATGGCCTTAACTTCTCGAGATTCAGTGGAACAGGAAGTGCATGACAAAGCATGAAAGAACTTATGGGTAATGATAATATTATCTTGGATGTTATGCCCGAGAGTGAATGCATTATGATAGGGGGAAACCAAGGTTTAGAGGACCGATTTCAAGCTGTTGATGATGGCTTTAGCAATAACTTTGTATAATGTATTGCATAAACTGAAAGGCCTTAAACTGTCCATTGTACATGAGCGTGATGAAATTGTGATTGACCTATTTCAAAAGAAAACCACCATTTAAAAAAGATAAAGCAACAGTTATAACCTTATCTCCCACAATTCCCCAAAAGCGTTCAAAAATGAATGACTACAGATTGTCAGGACCTAGAGCTCTAAAATTACCTTGGTTGAAAACAACTTTTTGGATCTCCTTTTAAGTGAAAGGAGCAAGAAGGAGAGAACATTGTTCATTTGTAAGCTTTCTAGTAATATCCACATAGAACAGTTTTTAACAGTGGTCCCAATCTACTAGAAGAGGGGGTGCAGCGAGAATGGAAGGTAGGCTTAATATGGGCCCGTATAAATCTATTGATTATCATTGACTTGGAAAGCTGAAATTCTAGAACGTATGTGCTTATTCTTTATGACTTGTTGTAAGAACTGAGTATTAGAATTCCCCCAAGCTAGCCATTTTAATCAAGATTTTTTGGCCTACATACTTTCTTCTACCGTTAATAGAGTAACATGCTGTCGAAGAAGTTCTTACATTCGAGTCTGGTGTTCAGGTAAATTAGGAAGAAGCTGGATCTACATGAGCTATTGTTTAACTTGATTAATCTTGGTAGGAATATGACTAAAGCAAGATTTATTCCACTGACAAAAGAGTGTAATTAAATTATTGCATTTCGTGACTACTTTGAAAATTAAAGAACTCTAAACCTTAGAATTTGAAGAAGATTTTATAAGAGATTCACGTTATTCATGGTAAAGCCAAAAAGCCTCGAAACACTATGGCCAATGGTAAAATGTCCTATTCAGATTTGTATCTAGTAGGAGTGAAAGCATGATCCGACCGTTGAATCCTAAGATTAATTAAAAAAGAATTCAGGATCAAATCAAACCAATTTGAGTTGGAATAGGCTTTGTCCAACACCTTCATAACCAAGTCATCGCCTTGTTGAAAACTGGACAACTTAAAGTAGGGCATGTTTGCATGGAGTTGAATGACTGCTAGAGAATCAAGAAAAGATCTGACCCAGGAAAAAAAAAGCATTATTCCCTAACGTTTCAAATTCAGCTAAAACTTGGTTAAACTCCCCAATCAGGAGAAGTTGACCTTGTATGCCAGAGAGAATATCCATGATGGTGATCCAGGCTTGGCCCTAAAATTGGATCTTGGGGTGACTGTCAACATAACCGAAATGCCAATGATGACCTAGCTAATCCTGAATATATAGCAAAATAAGATGTTGCTTATTAAACAAAAGCTGGCCAATACAAAAAGAGGAGTGTCATCCTAGCTATAGTCCACCAAGTTCTACAATTAGCATTGACTACTACTTGCTGTTCATACTCTAGGTAGCTTTATGCGTTAGTTACAAAATTAGATCCTATCTTAGTTTCTTTTAGAAATAAAAAAATTAGGTTAATGATGTCAAACTAACGACTTAAAATGATACACCGTGGTTCAACCTAAACCCTGACAATTAAAACTAATAACCCTCATGGTGACTGTGGGGTTTGTTATGGTACAAACCCCCAAAAACCATGTAAATCAACTTGACAAACATTCACTATACTAACTTGAGCATTGAAATTGGAACTTTGGTGTTAAAAGAAGCCTAGTATTCAGTAATTTATTATGTTGGAAAAAGATAAGAGGCCACGAAAAGTTGTTGACTAAACCAAGCAGGCATGGGGTAAGCTCATTTAGCTACTTTTATGTTTGCTTGAGAAGAAGATTTAGCATTATAAGAGGAACATAAGCATTTAAGAGAAAAAGAGATCAGGCGCGGACATTTCCATTCCCTTCTTGAGTCTAATAATGCTGATCTAATATGATGCTTGGCCCAGTTATTAGGGTGGCCCTTGTCACATTCCTTGTAGTCTGAATAAAATTGATGAATATTGGAAAAGAAGGGGCAACATTCTCCAAGCTTAGAACGACTTGATCAAGCCAGTAGCTGAAAAGACATAGATGCTGGGAATTTTTTATCAAATCCCCGAGCCAATAAATGAGAACAATGCGGAAAATGTCATCTGGAAGATGACAAGAAATAAAAAGATGAATTAGACTTTTTGGAATATGGAATTGTTGTACCTTGTATTGGGCCTACTCTGAAGACAAAAGAGCCTTGATCCATTGTAGTTGGGCCAAGTGATTAAGGTGAAGGAGATGAAGAATTATAGGCCTCCAGTTCATCCAAAATTTCTTTTATAGCTGAAGTGTCCATCGAGGATTTGGACAACACTAGTGGGTCTTATGGGATGTAGAGGCCTAAACCTTTTTCTTTTTCATAAGTTGAGGGGTTTATGTCTTCCTCAACTAACTTTTCTTGATATATTTATTTTGCCTCAACATGGGCTTAGGCATTCTTGTAGTTGAACCCCTGGGAAATTTTCTCATTTGTTATAGTTCCAATTGATCTTGGTTGTCTCTTTCAGAGCACTCCATTTGTCAGCAATTGTCATTAATCTTACCCGTTTTTACTTTTTTTGGGTTTGAATTCATTAGATCTGTATCACTATCACCTTAAACCCATTTAGGGTTATGGAAGCTTCTTTCTGTAGTTTGAAATTATAACTTGTAATCAGACCATCATCATCTCTGAATAAATTAGTTGGAGCCTATAATTTTATAACCTCTAGAGTGGTTGTTTGTTGTTATGCATTAAAAATGAAGGAGGCCAAATTTGAACTCGTGGCATTTGCCGTCTATATGGAGGATGAGTCTATAACCAACGGTTCAAGAGTTAGAACTTAAGGATGAGGTAAGGCTTTTGTCAATTCATCACTTTCACCTTTGCCAAAAAATTCCATAGGTGCACCAGAGTCATTTATGGTATTCTTAATTTGTGCCAGTTGTAATGTATTTATATGAAATAGCCTAAACAACTACATGGCACGAATCAAAAAACTACAAAAGGTGACTATCAAAATAAGACTCTATTTTGCCCAAGGATGGATTCAAGCAAGAAGTTTGTATTTGGCCTACTCTACCACAACATTTGTAAATTTTAGGGATACATTCATACGTGAGCTTTGTCCAACTTAAGGCACCTATACTATCTCTCAAGAAAAACCCTAGTAGAAAAAGCTTTGAAATATTAGTCTCACTAAAAAATTAAGAACATTTCAACAATGAACAGTAGTACGATTAAGATCCATTATCTTAAAAGTGCCTAATTTTTGTGCAATTATCGTTATAATAAAATCTATTAAAAGCAAGATACGCAAATTGTAAAATTGAACCCAAACTGACATATGATGAAGATCATGATCAAGAAAGATAGGTGAGGTAATAAATGGCAGACAGTGACCAAGGCATCACAAAAATTCAGAGGTATCCAGTGGCGGACCTCCATAGAATATACCTATAAGGAAAATCTAACAATAAACTAATTCCAACCCACTAATCCCAATATTGTAGCTCAACATTTTGGATAGCAACCACACAGTTTGAAAGGTTTCAAAGTCCCTACCATTAGGATTAGCTTGTGGCTAGGGCAATCATTGCCCCTAAGCCCTATATCAGACACTATGATAGACTCGGCCGTGTGCACCCAAAATTCTAACCACAATACAGTAAAATAATAAATATAGACCAAAGTTTAAACTTTGTCACAAAGGCTACATAGAGAAAGAAAATAAGTAGACCAACAACAATCATGATATCACCAAGACCAAAAGACAGGAAGCCAAGACTGAAATTGGAACAACTACTAGAGCAAAAACAACCCATAGAAAAAAAAATATGATTTACAAAATTAAAAGGAGGTAGAAAAGATTCACAAGCTAAATTAACAAGAAAAACCCCTTACATCGCTCAATGAAGACCTCACAGCCGCTTTTTGATCATGGACATAGAACTCCTCCTAGCCTTTAAATGTGAATACCATGCTTGATTTCACAAGTGAATATGAACAACAGAACTTATGAGTGAACCAAATTCAGACCGAAATTCATTATAAAAATCAGATCCTATTAACCACAAATGCGTAACTTAACAAGCACATATTGTCGATATGCTGATATTAGTGACTTTGGAGACCAAAGAAAATAGGAAGCCAATAAAGAAGACTGTGAGACAGTCTCACAGAAGGTGAGAAAAATAAACTTAATAGATGGAATTGACAATTCGTGGATGAAATTAGCAAGAAGAGTAGTGATTTGAAATTAACATTGTAACTAAGGGTGATTTAGGGATTTATGTTGTTGTAGGTTTAGGAATAAAATGAACCGATTAGATCTAGATAAAAAGAAATCTTGTAGAAAGATAAGGGTTTGAACGATGAAATGATTTTGAACAGAATTAGAAAGATTGGACAAATTTTGTTTAGGATTTAAAGGAAAATGAAGCAGCTCTTTGAATAAGAAAACTCGCCTTTGGGAAAGGAGGAACTATCGGTGTTGAATTATTAGATTGGTTAGAATGAAAATTGGAATTTGGAGATGGAGTACTTAAAATTAAATTGTCTTCACCTATTTTTTATTTTTTTTTTTCTTATAAAGCCAGATAGGTAAAACTTCAAAAAGGACAATCCTCTCAACCTGGTCTCCGTATACTCCAAAAGATAAATATAAGATGACATTGATATCTCATATCAACTCGTATGAGTATAGTCATATGTTTTTTAACCTCACTCAATTAGAAAAGCCTAGAGATATCACTCCTGTTATATTTGAGGGACAAATATCATCTTTGATCATACAAATCCACATATACCTAATGACTATCTTTTATGTCAACTCAGTTACGAGCAACAATGAGTAGTATCAAAGTATTTGTCTCACATGCATGGAACCTTAATGACCTTACATCAAATAACTATATATACCATAATCACTATGAAAACCACCTATGAGACTCGTATAATGATCAAGTAGTGTTCTTATGGCTAGGCGGTTCAATACATAGGTTTTTTAACTTGTAACCATACATAGACTACATATCTCATATTGATTTCCACATATGCTAGTCTTTGTGTATTATTACAACCTATTCCATAATAATACTGGACCAAGAACATTTAAGAAATACTATTATTCTAGGGTTATAATTATATTTGACTATGTTATGGAGAAATAAAAAAACAAAAAAAATTGTTGAAATAATGCCTAAATAAAATATTATGACTCATGCGCAAAATACAATCATCTAATGATTAGCTTTTGGACACATCACTAATAGACATGTCACATATCTTTAGCATCAATGATGTGAACTCCTTCAAATACTCAATCACCATACAAGTTTGCTTCAATTTCTTTAAGTTGGCTCGAGCCAACCATGAGGTATTCTAGGACGAAACTACTCTTAGAGTTATTTATTCAAAGAGTCTTATGTCCTAATCTTGATGTGACTTTCATCATCTATTCAAGTCTGACACTGTAGCTTAGCATTACTAGTATGGTACCTTGATGTAATTTAACCGTGTGTCCATTTAGCACTTTAGCCGCACTAAATTATTGTTCTGTGTCGTACAGGAAGTTTTCAAGGTCTCTAGCATTCCTCTCCTACCAAAGGCATAAGGTTCAGGGATTTTCTTCCTTATAGTGCCTTCACCCAGCCAAAACTTTCTCTAGCAAAGCAATCTCTCCATCAAGTGCTTCAAAATCAGGTTGTAAACTAGGCAAGATGCCCATCCAAAGTGTGATTCAACACATTCAAACTATCCAAGAGTGCCAAAAGTTGATCAAACATAGACACAGATATGTTCAGAAACTTTCCAACAATTGTATCCAAGTTCCCCACTTTATCACCAAGCATCATTATTCATAGCAAGTATACACCAACAATGCACAAACAACATTGCTGGGATACTAAATTGTTATAAGCAAAATGAGTTCTAGCACATGAGGCATACTTGCTATGACATCAAGCCCACACTTGACCAATCAAGACAACAGTAACTCAAGGCAACAAACAAAGTTCATTGAAAGTAAAGGCAACACAACCAACCTACAGGCTCATGCCCTAATCCACATTTTCTTACTCATAAAAATGCTAGGAAAATATAAGTTTACTTTTGTGTGTACCTAGCCAACTAGATTAGTGTTTATAAAAGATAATCTAGAGCTCGGTCATTTACTTGCTTGTCTTAATAGTGTTTATATAGCCATTGATTATAGCGTATATAACTAGAACATAGGTTGTTACTTGAATGATATTTCCCATTTAAGTGAGCATATGGGATCCCCATGATTATGGTCCTTACTTTGTGAGTCAGCTTGTCAAGCGGTTAGTTAGGCAACAATGTACTATCCCCAAGGGAGGACCTGGACATAAGGGTTCCTCAACGTCTTGTTGGTTCTTTGTTGTCCTAGTTTCCTTTTTGCGTAAAACTTATGTATGGTTTCAAAAGCCAAACAATGCAATGGAATTAACCGAATTCCCTCTAAGGTCCAAGTGAAATGGGACAAATCAAATGTTTGAAATTTTTTGTATTTGGTAAGTTATGATCTTTCACCCAACTATTAAGCTGAATCACAAAACTTAAATAATTAACATGTTCAAGCTCGTTACAGTATCTACATAAGTCACTTGGATCACCATGCTTCCTCTAGGTTCTGGTAGAAATGTTCAGCTTGTGCTCGCAGTGCTAATTTGTGTCCTCTGAGAAAAACAAGAGGGGAGTGTGGCTGGAAATTTCAGATCCCTTTCTAATTTCATCCAGGGAGACTTACACTGAAAACAACACTATATAACATATATATATATATATAATGATACAAAACTCCCATGCCAAATAGGCTTCATAACCTTAATCCAATTAGGCCTAATTTTGGGCTTAATAATTGCTCACTTTTGGACAATAATTAATTTGAAATTATCATGAAACCAGAATTAAATAATTTGGCCCATACACTCGAATAATCCAATTGTCTCTAAGTGTGCGACTCTATAGGCTCCTATCACGTTGGTAATGATCATAAATCACATTTATGATCATAAACAATAAACAGTGTCTAGTAACACATTATTGCTACCTAAGTGACAAGATAGTTGGTGATTCGACTAAACTTTTATGATCATTATTTGTATATGTCATTGTTCATTTGTCTAAGATATCAAGATCGAGCATGAGACATGAAATTTGTCATTCTTGTACAACCCAATCTATGATTTCTTGATTCCCGAGTAAATTGACTAAAATTGAAAAATAACCCTTCTATTTAGGAACTTCCATTATCACCAAAACTCATAGGTTAATAAACTTTACTAAGTTGTTAAATACTTAATTAACTAATTAAATAACTTAAAAAATGATAATTCAAAAAAATTATATACAATACTTTAAAAAATTTCTAATTATTTAATAATTTATATTTTTCTTATTTTTTAGAAACTACTTTGGTTGATTTATTCGAAAGCAAAAAAAAATTATCTTTTATGTACTTTACTTATTATGTTGATCAATTATTTTTTTTCTCATTTTTTTGGGTACAAAATGTGCAATATTAGGGAGTTATGAATTTAGAAATCATTTTGGAAGAGTTTTTTTAAAGAAGATTTAGTTTTCAAACAATTACTAATGGTATGTATAATTTAAAAGAAAGAAATCTAATGATTACTAATATAAAATTAGCATCAAATCTCCGAAACTAGCTTAATGGATGGATTCCACTTAATTAGAATATTGACTTTTTTTTTATATTGATGGATTCCAACTAGTATTTATATTTTAGCAAAGGATTTAAATTAAACAAAAAGATGTTGTTAATATGCAAGAAATTGAATAAATAAATAAGGTAAAAAAAAATTTGAGGAAGAAGATAAGGCAAAAATCATCCCAAAGTTATAGGTTGATCTTTTTTTTTTTGTGTGTAGAAATTGCTAACAATGAGGAATTTATATTACTAAAAAAGTAAGAAAATATATAGGAAAAATAAATAATCAAAGTAAATGTAGAGAAAATAAAAAATGGATTTTTTTTACCTTTCTAGTTGGAATCCATAAAAAAAAAGTCAATATTCTAATTAAATGGAACCCATCCATTAAGCTAGTTTTAGAGATTTAATGCTAATTTCAAATTTGTAATTATTAGGCTTTTTCTTTTAAATTATACATATTATAAGTCTGAAATTGCAATTCTTCTATTACTGTTATTTTTTTTAAAAGAGACATATCTTTATGTTGCTTTTTTAGATGGTTTATATAGCAGTTTTTTGTATAATAAAAAATTTTAAAGACTCATTATAAGAGTTTTAGCCAACACCTATATAAAAGTGGTAAATTTTTCTATTTATTTTTAAATTTTTATTTGGAAACAAATGATAAAAAGCCAAGGAGATTATAGTACAATCTTCATTAGCATGAGAATTGCAATCAATGAATTAGTTTTAAGATGATGTAATATACTAATTCTAAATCACAAAGTATTAATAACAAAAGGATTAATTTGAAAAATTATATGAAAACTAAATCTACTTTAAAAAAACTCTTCCAAAATGATCTCTAAATTCATAACTCTTTAATATTGCACATTTTGTAAGAAAAAGAGGGTTAGAAAAATATTTAGAAACAACATAATAGTGGAGTGGATAAAAGATAATTTTTTTGCTTTCCAATAAATCAACCAAAGTAGTTCCTAAAAAATTAAGAAAAATATAAATTATTAAATAATTAGAAAGTTTTTTAAATTATTGTATATAATTTTTTTTTAATTATCATTTTATAAGTTATTTAGTTAGTTAATTATGTATTCAGCAATTTAGTAAATTTTATTAACCCATGTGTTTGGTGATAATGGAAATTCCTAAAAAAAGGGTTATTTTGCTGAAAGATTAGAAGTTAGGACTTAAGGTTGTAGTTTTTCTTGACAGCTGAAAGACTAAGGCTCACAATTTAAAAAGTTTAAGGACTAAGTTGCATGATTTTGCAAAGTTTGAGGACTGAGTCATACTAAGTCAAAGTTAAGGGACCAACCCATGTGAGTTAGCAAAGTTGGAGGACTAATGGTGCATTTAGGCCCCTTTATTTCCACTTAGTTACGAGCAATAAGGAGTAATATTAAAGTATGCGGCTCAAATGTAGGGAACTTTGATGACCTTAGGTTAAAGGACTGCATATACTATGATCACTATGAGAATCGCTTATGACATTCATATAATGATCCATGTGGCGTTCTTATGGTGGGTCGGTTTAGTAGACAAGTTCTCCAACTTGTACTCATATGTAGACCATATATTTCATATTAGTCTCCACATATGCTAGTCTTTATGTATTATTGTAATCTACTCCACAATAATACTCAACTAGGGACATTTAAGAATACTATTATTCTAAGGTTGTAATTATGTTTATTTATGTTACATAGAAACAAATAATAAATACAATTATTGGAATAATGTCTCAATAAAATATTAAGACTTAATGTGCGAAATACAATAATCTCATGATTGGCTTTTGGACACAACAATAACAACTTATGTATTGGACAAAACTTATGTGTGCACCATCATAGGTTTTGTAGGCCATGCATTTTGGCTATTGGTGACCCTTGAATTGGATCTACTGCATCAGTTTCCTATTGTTACAACTGAAAGTACCACTAATGATTACAATAAGCTTTTGTTTTTATTTCAATATAGGGACTTAACTGATATTTCTTTTGAAAGAATCACCAAACTTCAATTTCGGTATTTAATATCATCAATTAATTATAGAAAACTTTCTTTAATGTTTTTCATTTTCCCTTCTAAGCATATATATGTATAGCCTATCACATAAATACTTCTCTTTTTTGGTTCAATCACATTTCCTTTTTATAAGGGAAAAGTCCTTTGTCCTCAAGCCATGAGGCCCTATCTTTTTAATAGGGAGAGATTAAATTTCTAAAATCTAGATCCTTTCAAAATCTTGAATTTTTTTTAATTCATTTTAATTTCTACTCCGCAATCCATCATCGGCTATTACTCTATTGAATCCCTATGATTCTATTGGTTTGCTGGTTTTCCTAAATTCTTTATGGAACCCTAGATGTTTATATTCATTCAAAATTGATTTGCATCCCTATTCCTCTTTTCAAATTCATATTTGCTTTTTGAAGCTAGAATTAAAAGGCAGCAAGAAAACCTCCCATTGTACAATTCTTGGCTCTTTGAGTGGTCTTCAAATTTACTTTATAGAATAGCAAGATGCAAGTTTGTTCATTTGTTCATGCCAAAAATGGTGGCTTAGCCATTGAATCAAGCATGTTGAATCTTTTTTTAACAACCACCACCAGTTATTCTTTGAAGCATTATGAACTGAATTGGATTCACCATTTCAAGATAGTAGAAATTGTAACATTATGTGATAGAAGTATTTATGACCCAGTAGGCAATCAAGGTGTGAGTAGCAAACATGCAATCTTTGAGTTGTCTTCATATTTACTTCATAGAATAGCAAGATGCAAGTTTCTTCATTTGTTCATACCAAAAACGGTGGCTTAGCCATTGAATCAAGCATGTTGAATCTTTTCTTAACAACCACCACCAGTTACTCTTCGAAGCACTATGAAACTGAATTGGATTCACCATTTGAAGATAGTAGAAATCGTAACATTATGTGACAGAAGTATTTATGACTTGGTAGGCAATCAAGGTGTGAGTAGCAAACATGCAATCTTTTGTCATAATACTTTATCAGATCATAATGGAGAGTTGCTTCAAAATTGTTTGTTGGCTAAAGTATATGACCAAATGCATTTTCCCCAATGTTTATCTAATAACACATTGACAAATGCTAGCAACTACAAGGTTGAATCCAAGACCTTAGTTCAATTGAGTAGAATAAGTATATAGCAAAATTTTTGGTTCAACGAGATCTAAAGAAGCTTTTAACTTGGTCTTTTTGGAATATAGATGGTTCTTTGGTATTTTCTTGACCTTTACAGCCTAATGTACTATATGATGAGCATAAGCTTCAGACTATGTCAATTTGGGTCCAAATTCAAAACTTATCGGGTTTTTTCCTTTGAGCATCAATTGTAGAATCTATTGGTAAAGATTATTTAGGAATAATTGAAGAGGTGTACATGATCCCTATTTTGTCTCATAGTTGGAAGTTTCTTTGAATGGAAGTTTTTCTCAATCTTGTGAAGCCTCTCATTCCAAGTTTTTTATTTGTGAATGATAAATGTCAATTTATATGGTCAAAATTGTTAACTTTTTGAAAATTTTGAATGTCTTTTTCTACATCACCACACCACTTTTTCTACCATTTCTTGCTTTGGACTTTTATTTTGAAAGATGAAGAAGGAAATTGAAGTATCGGATCAGTTCGTAAATGAGTGGAGTGAAAAAACAGAAAGTTTGGATGAATAACGCATTGGGATTGCGGCCCCAAGTGGCATTGCAACCTCACAGTTCAAAGATTCTAGAAGCTAAAATTGTGTCTTGGGCGCTACAGCACCAGTGACTGTTAAGCTTTAGGCGCTCCAGTGCCACATGACCTTCTTGGGTGCCTAGGCGCCCCTACACATGGAAAAAAAGGTCCCCCACTTTTAATTTGAATATAAGCATACTATTGGCTAGGAGATTTTATCCAAATAAGTAGGTGAATGAAAGAGACACCTCCAAGACTTATAAAAATATGGAACCAAGCTTAGAAACTCTCCACTCTTTTTCATCTTCTCATTTTAGACGTAGGTTTTTCATCACCATTTCTTGCATTATTTTACTTTCTTGGGGAGCACTTGTGGATTCTTACTTGGAGAAGGCTTAGAGGACTTGAAGTCTTGTGGAAGCCTTAAGGAATCAAGCATCTAAAGTTTATTGGGTTCCATTTTTCCTTTCTTCTTCTTGTGTTTAGACATGGATGCTCTTTTATGTATATTCATGGTTATGCTTTATTTGAGTATGGAGCTTTTTGCTCTATATTTTCTATGATTGTAGTTACTTGAATTGGTTATATTGGCTGGATTAATGGCTATTTGACTTTGGTTTTCCTTCATTACTTGTTTACTTTTCTCCTTGAGCTTATTGTTGTGTTGATTGATTAAGGGCCCTAGTCAATTGCACCTTAGATTTCTTTTAAACTCTTGGAAAATATTAAACGGAATTGGAATTAGGAGAAAAGTGTAGTGACCATGGGCTTGTTGGGAGACTAGTCTAAGACACCAGGTAAAGGTAAATTAAGCTTAACAATGCCCCTGTTGAACTAGCAATTTGGATGGGAGTCCATTTTAGTTTAAGTTTGGGAAAGTGACTCTTTTACTTGGGAGAGTAAGGACCCAATTAGTTACCTTTCACTTGGAAGAATAAGGACCCTATTAATTAACTTTACCAACAAGTAGGAAAACCAAATCATTAGCCTTAATTCACTAGTTAACCAAATCAAATAGTAAACCCACAAGAAGTATGCCTTAGTAATTTGACAAAAACCAAAAACTTGATTGCATTCTTGCATCCTAGGTTAATAGCATTTCACTTAGCTAAGTTTAGTTACTTGTTTGACTTGCTTAAATTTTCATTCAGCTTTGATTGTTTAGCTAAAGTTAACTTAGCGTAGTGCTACTTGGAAACCAGTTCAATCAATCCTCATGCGAATGATACTCTTTCTTAACCAACTTCAACGCCTTATGCACTTGCGGTTAGGGTTTAAAACTTACAACAGTGAACCTCATGATGGATTCAAGTAAAATATGAAGGTATCTTCAAAATTTGCAAACACTACAAAAGGGTTGGGCACTCATAGTCACATTGCCAATATTATAATTTTATGAAAATTATGATATTATGGAGACATCAACTTTGCTTGGTTACCATTCAAAACTTTTCTTAACCAAAAATTTTATGGACAAATCTTGTAGAAGGAAAACAAGATTCAATTATTGTATAAAAAATGTCATTGCCATAATTAAAAGTTAAGTCTGATGATAAGCATGATTGATTCAAGAATGATGATTATTTGTCTGGTAACAAACGTCCATTTGTATGGTGATATCTATTGTAGAAACAACCCAACTAGAGGTGGATGAAGTGAGATAGCCAATTTTTAAATGACCAAGAATTTAACAATTTGCTACCAGGTAGATAGTTCATGGTGGCTTCATCATAAAGTTTATAAAGCGCGATAGGAGTAAATGATGGTTCATGTCAGAGCTTGAGAATGATTGCTTAGCTAAAAAGAAGGCTAGATTGGGCTAATTGTCTCTTGATTTTAACTATCAGCCTTAATCAAATAGGATGTTGAGCTTCAAATAACCTTGATCTCATAATAAATAATATGACCTTTTCATCGTCCAATATGTGTCCTATATATTTTGTACTTTCTACTTATAATAATAAATGGTCTATCCTTAACAGTAGTGTGTTCTTAGAAGGGGATGGATGCTCAGAATGTTGGCTAGTAACCTCATGGCTAAAGATGACTTTCTTGCTCCTCAGTTGGCCATGCTATATGGCCTTGCAAAGATCCATCTTTCCTGTAGGGGTTTTGGGTGTTTGACCCTTATTAATGCACACCTCAGCCTTGAAAATCTTAAGTATTAAGTATCATAATGTGTACCAAACTATGATAGTTCATAGCATCCAGGGCCTTATGTGCAAAAACTGATCAGGTATTTTTTTTTATGGAGACTAAAGCTAAGGGATCATATATCACTAGGAAATTTTAGTCATAAGGTTTCATGCATGTTGCTTTTTTTGGCACAATTGGTTGTATGAGGTCTTTTGGTTGGCTAGAGAGGCCACTTTGTTTGCCTAATGCTAGAGTTATGGAAGCACCTTATTTTGTTGCATGTGAGAGTTGATTTTAGGTAGGAATGGCTTCTCAGCCTTTTATGGTAACTTGGTCTGCATCTTCAATGCACCACCTAGAATGAAATAGAATTAGTTTTGTTGTACTATTTTTTATCATGTCTTTTAATAGGTGAATTTAACCAAGTTCAACACAGGTAAAACGTTAGAAGAAAGCATTCATTCTTCAAAAAGTGGACTTATTAAACTCCTTTATTTTGGACTCACCCATTCCATTACGATGGATTGGAAAAATGGCTAACAAGGAGAAGATAGTATCTTTGAATATCTAGATAAGGCTGTTGTATCATCATCCTGGCTCCATCTATTTCTGGTTGCTGCCATCCAAAATTTTTATATTCATGTCACAGATCATGCCCTCTTCCTTCCAGTAATGAAGCTAGAAGAAAATTTCTACCATAGGTTGCCACAAAGATTAGAAAACTATTAATTAAGGTATCCAAAATGTGAGTCAATTCTTAAAGATTATTCGGACCAAAGCATTCTAATATCCTTTATGTTCTAGCTTGTTTCCAAGTATAAATATACAATGACATCTTTAACCTAATGGAATTGGTCGGATGTTGGGAACCTCTTATTACAAATTATGAAGCTTCAACAGGAGCTATGGGAACTTCAGTCGAAGGGTAACCCATCATCTTCTACAGACAGTATTTGTCAAAAGAGAGATTGATTGAGGGAGATACTTGCAGATCAAGAAAAGTTGTGAGCTCAAAAATCCCACATCCACATCAACTGGTTAGCGGTAGGTGGTTCAAATGTAACATTTTTCCATACTTCTATCAAAATAAGGAGGAACTACAACAAAATTTGGACTTTCAAGGATATCGCTTGGGACACATGGATAACAAACTAGGACTAGATCAATGTTTACATTGCAATCTACTTTGCGAGCAACTTTGATCTCCAAGACTAAATAGATCTGACTAGGCAATCACATCTTTATAGGCATGTAGGAAAACAGCTAAGTCCTGAGCAATAATAGTACTTGCTAAGGCCATTATCAGATGCAAAAGTTAAGCAGGTCTTGTCTCAGTTTGGAAGTTTTAACACCCTAGGTTCTAATGGGATCTAGCATATAGTCTTCAACATATATTGGTCATTTATGAGGAAATTTATCATCAATGTTGTTTAGTCATGTGTTCAAGGTTGCATCCTTTTGAAGGAACTGAACATAACCTATACCACCCTCATCCCTAAGGTTGAGCACCCAGATTCAATGCATGACTTTCACCTAATTAGCTTGTGCAATATGGTTTGTACGATAGTATCAAAGTTGTTGGCTAACCGCTTGAGGCTTCTCGTCCGGAGTCTAGTATCAAAACACCAAAATACCTTTATCTTAGGCTTGTCGATCTAGGATAATATCATCATAGCCCAAAAGCTTTTGCATACCATTAAATCTACTCATAAGGCAAATGGACCGAAAGATTAGAAAGCTACTTTAAAATTGGACATATGAAAAGATTATGATAAACTTCATTGGAGCTTTATTATAATGGTCATTAAAATGATAAATTTTTCAAAGCATTGGATAAATCTCATTATGAAGTGTGTTAGCATTATCTCTTCTTCCATCTTAATGAATGGTTGTCCTATGAGGCAGTTCAATCTGAAATGAGTTATAAGGCAAGGTGACCCTTTGTCTCATTACATGTTTACTCTATACAATGAAGCCAGCAAGTTACAGGCACAATCAATGGGTTAAAAGCAAGTATCTTGGGACTCAACATCAACCATATACTCCATCCGTCCCATATTTTTTGCACCATTTGACTTTTTCACATATTTTGACTTAAATTTATTCA
This sequence comes from Aquilaria sinensis, assembly GCA_005392925.1. NCBI lineage: Eukaryota > Viridiplantae > Streptophyta > Magnoliopsida > Malvales > Thymelaeaceae > Aquilaria > Aquilaria sinensis. The sequence continues at coordinate 176,867 of SMDT01003092.1, read as the reverse complement.
TATTAATATTGATTAGAAAATTTTTTAATATATTTAGAAGCTATATGTCTTGATTTATCATTCTTATATAAATGTTCTTCATTTATATACTAAAATGTTGAAAATAAAAATTCATAGATTAATTGCTGAAAAGTGAATGGTGCAAAGAATATGGCACGGAGAAAGTATTTTTTACGGATGATTGCCTTATCTTCTTCCATTCTAATGTTAGGTTAACCTACACTTTGAAGGAGACGTTTGATCTTTATCAAAAAGCCACAGGATAGGAAATCAATTTTTACAAATCTGAATGGTGCTTCAGTAAGAATGTTCCTAGGACATTCATTCATATCTAGGGATCTCCATCAAAGATGCTATTATAAAATATCCAGGAATCTCATTTGATTGTCAAGACTGTTTCATTTGACTTTTTGGGCAAAAAAGTTGAGTCCTAATTGGTAGCTTGGAAATGGAAAATGTTAAACCAAGCGAGCCGTCTTACGCTATTTCAAGCTTTTCTATCATTTCTCCCTATTTACATTACGTCTCTTTTCCACGTGCCAGTAACGGTTAGTGACAAACTCACTAAATCAACCATTTAATTCTGGTGAAAATGGATGCAGAAAGGGAATGAAGTTCATTTTAGAGATTTATTCCACCTAACTCTTGCAAAGGGATTGAGAGCCTTGGGTATTCAAGATTAGAGACTCTTTAACCAAGCCTTCTTAGCAAAAAACTCTTTAGCATCTTATGCACAAGAGTTTGGATTCCTTCATGTTAAAGCTCCTTACATCCACATATGGTTTGGAAATAATCCCACCATGATTTGGAGAAGCCTGATTTTAGGGAGGCAACTTTTGAAGCCTTATTTGTGTTGGATAGGCAAGAATGAGAAAATAATTGATATTCAGCAAAACTATTGGATCCTAGGGACTCCATAATGAAAGTTAAGAAAAAAGATATCCAACTTAACTGGATTACTAGCATCAGTTACATTAGCAAATCTACTTCAAACTAGACTTGGGTTAATGGAGTTTGGAAATGTTGGCTGTACTATTCTCCACTGAGCTAATTTAAGCAATCGTGAATTGTGTATGAATGAGAGTGCTAATTAAGGATTGGCCAGTGTAGAAAGGTGCTAGAGATGGATTTTACACAACAAAAAAAGCTATACCTTATCCTGATGGACCAAAGCCCCCTATTGCTTCATTGGGGATCTGTATCATCAACTTCATAAGTTCCTCATGAAAGTATGGGTGGAGAATATTCCTCCAAAGTTCAAAACCTTTCTATGGAGATATGTTGCTCTCCCAACAAAGGAAGCGTTATTCAGGAGGAATACAAACCCTACCGCCTCTTTGCCCTAGGTGTAATGAAAAGTCGAGGATATTGATCACATGTTGCTTTGGTATCAGGACTTGATTGCAGTTTGGGCCCAAACTCCTAGGAATCTTTCTTCTAATCCTAGGATTAAATTCTAAACTTGGTTTCTAAAAACAATGCAGGTAGCATGCAATATCTTTTACAAGTGTTTGGAGTTTATCAATCTAACCTTATGGAGCATAAAGTTGAGCAGCAATGCGATTGTATTCAATAACCATCAAATGTCAACAAGCCAAAGGATCAATGCTAGAGGTCTTTTTCATATGAATCTTCTAGCCTTGAAAGAGTAGAAGATTTATATATGTTAGCTTCACCAACTTTCTCCTCCTCTATGCGTTAAGATATAGGGTAACATTACTATAAGGCCCTTGTGATTTTCTTGATAGATGGCTCTTAGCTTAGCACTTCCAATTTAGGTGTTGCGGCATTGATTCATTGATTGCCAGATAGATGCTTCTGATCTCAGCATTATTGGCTTAGAAAATGATGTGTGTCATTACCCATCATGTGATGTGCACATGTGTGGTCAAGGGGGCAAACCAGCTCACTTAATCAAGTTGAAGAACTAAGTCAGACCGAGTTGAAATTCAAGGGGTTAAGTATCCTTACCAATGGAGTTCAGGGCCCAATGAGGCATTTTGGAAATATTGGGCTTTGACTTGATGAATTCTAATTATTTTTATTGAATCTCACTTACATTCTAAGTACCTTTAATTATGCTAGGAAACTATAAGCATGGTTTGAGAATGGCTCAAAAGAGTACCACTAATTTTGCAAGTTGTTGTAGAAGGCTTGCGTACAACTTTCCTATTTGTTGTGTTTGTTTTAAATTTTTGTTCATTCATTAAACTATAGCCAATACTAATATTACTGATTCCATATAAAGGATATATTTGGATGGAAACAACAATTTTATTGGTCACTACCACCTTTTATCGTAGTTATGCTATTATGTTGGCCCCCCCCAAAAGAAAGGAAAAAAATGTGTCATAATTTTTATTCAGTTTCCTAAGTGTAATTACTAGATTCTCTATTGTCATTAGTGCTTGTAGGTAGCTTTTTTGCTACTTAATTCACTCTATATATCGTAATGAAATAAAAAGAGAAGTTAGATGTTTTGGTCAGTCTTGCTTGGATTTGACTATTTCTTAATATTGAATTAGGATCTGCTCACTTGTTGCAGCTACATGAAAATAATTGAGCAATCCTTATATGGTGACTTATTGTTCCTCTATGTTACTATGTAGGTAGGCTCAATGAATTTGGGGTTGATGTAGGGGCAGCAGCAAAAGAGTTGATACCAAAGTTTGCTCTTGCGAAGAAACATATCTTGTCAAAAACTGTCGGTTAAGATATCTAAGATTGAAGTAAGTTATTTATACTACTTTAAGCTTCAGTTTTAGATAGGTTTTTAGTAAGTTACTGTTAATTAATTATTTGTCTTTTTTTTTGCTTTATGCATATCTGTGCCACATAATACATTCACTTTATACAAATCAAGCATTTGGTTTCAACTTTCATTGTTCTTAAAGGACTAGGATGAATTCTTTTTTGTTTTTGGGCAAACATTGGGTGCTAATCTCATGGTATGTTTTTTTTACCTAGCTAATGTTGCCTTTCATACCATAATTTCCATGTCTGCAAAACCCAGTTGATATTGCCCTTCATACAATTTTTGTAGTCACTCATTTATCTCTAATTCCTTTTTTTTTTTTCCTGAGTGCAGTCGGTTTACTTGGCAATTAGCACTATACTTTCGTATTTGTCCTACAACTACAATCTTAGCTAGGTTAAATTCTCTTTTCTCTTTAATAATGTTGGAATTCTTGGCGCACCAAGATCCTTTTAAGGTAGGATTTGAGCTCATTGAGCTAACTCTAGCTTGAACAGCTATCTAAGGCAGCTAGAAGTAGCTCCCTTTAGCTCAAGTTAGCTTATGTCAGCTCACTGCAGCTATAACTAGCTCAGAGTAGCTGGACTTCAGCTCAAGTCAGCTCACTTCAGCTATAAGTAGCTCAAAGTAGCTGGACTTCAGCTCAAGTTAGCTCAAGTCAGCTCAAGTCAGCTCACTTCAGCTTCTGGTAGCTGAGTGTAGCTGGACTTCAGTTCACTTCAGCTGAGAGAAGCTAACTCCAGCTCAAGGTCAGCTCTAGGAGCTGGACCTCAGTTCATGGTGCTTGGTTGGAGCTCAAAGGAGCTCAATGGTTCATAAGTAGCATAGTGAGCTAGCTTTGTGCCAGCTCACCTTGCTTTTAGCTCAAAACCACCAAGAGACACATCTTTTGTGTAAAGGTATGTCTCTTCATCAAAAGAGATGACTATTGGCTAAAAGAACATGTCCTTTCATCCAAAGGAAGTGTTCCTTGAGTGAATAGACATGTATATTCAGCCATGGGGTGGTTGGGGTGGTTATTGCACCAAGGAAGATGTCCTTTGACTCTAAAAGACATGTATTTTCGCCCATAAGGTAGTTATGGGTGGTTATACCAAGGATGTCCAAAAGAGACATGTATATTCGGTTCCTTGGCTTAAAAGACATGTATTTTCGCCCATAAGGTAGTTATGGGTGGTTATAGGCCAAAGGAAGTGTTCCTTGACTTAAAAGACATGTATTTTCGCCCATAAGGTAGTTATGGGTGGTTATAGGCCAAAGGAAGTGTTCCTTGGCTAAAAGACATGTATTTTCGCCACCATACATGACCCTTAGCCAAAGGAAGTGTTCTTTGGCTTAAAAGACACCTTTCTTGGTGTAAAGGTGTGCCTTTTGGTCATCTATAAATAGCCTTTAGTGGCTGGCCATTTGGAGCACGAATTTTACACTCAATTTGCACCATTTTTCTTGAGAGAAAATTTTTCTCCTCCTATTTCCTTTAGAGGCCGAAATATTAAACACTTTTTGAGAGCATTGTGGGTGGATTTACATAGAGATTGTTCATCTCTATTCAAGCTTCAAGGTGCCCCTCTAAGATCAAGTTCTCCCTCAAGTTTTCACCAAAGATAACCAAGAAGAAAGGTGCACATTCTTTCTTGGTTTAGTAGCATGCTAGGTTTCATTTATTATTTACATGTATGTTCTTAGTAGCATGCTAGGATTTATTTGACACAACATGTATGTAAAATTGATATGTTATATAGCATGTTATATCAAATGCATGAATAATATGTTAAGAATTAGTATTATGCATGCCTATATCCATGTTGAATTCAAATGAACAAATATGCATGTGGCATATACATGAGTAGATAACATAAAAGTATGTTATCATAAGATCCTGAAATCTTCAATTGGTATCAGAGCCTAGGTCATGAAAATGTATATGTTGCATGTAGTAAGCATGATTTAGGATCATACATATGTGTATGATTTTGATAAAGGCTAATGAAGGATATGTGTATGAAGCAATGAAGGCATGTTTATGTATTTCTGATTGAATGCTATATGCATCTCTTTTGCCATATATGAGCATGTTAGAAGTTGTTTCATACACATGTTGCTTTGTTGAGTCTTGTTGTGTAAATTGAACTAAAACATGTGAATTGCATCAATGTAGATGGCTTGTAAGAATATAGTTGCAGAATTAAACCGTGACCTCAAATTGGATGGTGAAAACTATTCAATTTGGCAACAGAAGGTCAAATTCATTTTAACTGAGCAAGATACTCTTGATGTGCTCACTCAAGAGATCATGCCTCCTGCTGAGGGACAGGATAGGACTGCCTATGAGGCATTCCTAAAGAAGAACTCTATGTGTAGAGTCACTCTCCTTTCCACTATGGTGGATGAGATTATGGTGGAATTCTCCATGCTTGAGGGGGCCAGGGCCATATGGGACTCTGTCAAGGCCAAGTATGGAGATGTTTCTGTAGAGAAACAACGCTCGATGATTCTCAGGTTTGAGAATTATGTGAAGCGTGCTGATCACTCTATGAGTGCTCACTTGCGTGAGATGTCACGCATGATCCACCAACTCAAGACAGCAGGGCATGTGCTCACTGATGAGCAACAAGTGCAAGCAATAATCCGTTCCCTGCCCGATGAGGAATGGCAGTTGATGAAGGTCAACTTACGCCATAACCCTCAAATAATGTCATTTGATGACATTGCTCGTCACCTCCTCCTTGAGGCTGAGGTGATGGCCCTCAAGGACCATTCTAAGGCATATGTTGCCTCATCCTCTATCCAGAAGGGATGGAAGAAGAATGGTGGCAAAGGAGGGCCAGGGAAGGGCAAGGGAAAAGGTCCTGCTTCCAAGAAAAAGTTCAAGAAGAAGCGGGACATAAGCAAGCTGAAGTGCTTCAACTGTGGGTATAAAGGACACTTTGCAAAAGATTGCAAGGGTCCACCCAAGGTACATACATACCCTTCTACTTCCATTGTACATGTTGTGTCATGTACATTACTAACTGAGTGCAATTCTTTGTGGATTGTAGACTCGGGAGCAACAGACCACATAGCTCGGGACAAGTCCTGGTTCGTGGCCTACAGGAAGCTCTCAAAAGGAGCTAAGCACGTTTCAGTGGGAAATGATGCCAGGCTGGAAGTAGAAGGCATAGGAACATGTAGAATTCCTATAGATATTGGATATTTGTATCTAATAGATGTATTGTATGTACCAAACATTTGTAGAAATTTGATTTCTATAAGTTGTATGTTGAAGTACAATTATTGCTTTAATTTCTTTAATAATAATGTGTCTATTATTAAAGATAATAAGATAGTATGCACTTGCTCAGTTAATAATGGGCTTTATGAGTTGAAGCCAACTGACCATTCTGTTGCAAGTCCTAGTTGCTATGTGACAGAGGTCACAAATGAAATGAGATGGCATGAAAGGTTGGGTCACATTGGTCAAGATAGAATGGACAAGCTAGCCAAGAGTGGCTTGCTAGGTTCTTTGACCAAGGTAGTCCTTCCAAGTTGCCAATCATGCCTAGAGGGCAAAGCCACAAGAAAGCCTTTTGGCAAAGCAACTAGGAGAAGTGAGGCACTAAGTTTAGTTCACTCTGACCTGTGTGGGCCAATGAGGGTTGAATCTAGAAATGGATTCAAGTACTTCATCACATTCACTGATGATTATACTCGATTCACCCACATCTACCTACTAAGAAACAAGGCAGAGGCCTTGGCATGCTTTGAGAAGTATGTGCACTTGGTTGAGAACCAAGTAGGTAAGAAGGTTAAGTCCTTGAGGACAGATAGGGGTGGAGAGTGTACATCAAATGCATTCAAGGCATTTTGTGACTTGAAGGGCATTGAGAGGGAGTTCACTCTTCCTTGGACACCCCAACAGAATGGAGTGTCTGAGAGGAAGAATAGAACTCTTATGGACATGGTACGTTCCATGATGGCAAAGGCCAACTTAGACATCACTTATTGGAGTGATGCACTGCTGTGTGCAGTTCATGTCCTTAATAGAGTACCCACCAAGAATGTGAACTCTTCTCCATATGAGTTATGGAAGAAGAAAACTCCTAATCTAAGCTATTTACGCCCTTGGGGTTGTTTAGCTTATGTTCACATAACGGACCACCCTTTGGGAAAGTTGGGTCCAAGAGGGAGGAGGTGTGCCTTCCTTGGTTATGCTGAACAATCTAGGGGTTATGTGTTCTTGGATATAAGTCACAAAACTGGGAACATCTTTGATGCAAGGAATGCTAACTTTGTGGAGGATGAGTTCCCCAAAGTTGGTGAGCGTGGTGACTTAACCTCATTAAGCCAGATCCTAGATGAGGATCAACCAAGTGTCATAAGGACACCTGGGACACATGCACCTACTCTAGAGGGAGTACCTCAACCACATGGAGCAATGGCTCCAGAAATGCCTGTTGTTGTGGACCAACATGAGCAAGACCTCCAAGAGGAAGGTTTTGTTCAAGAGGGAGTTGAGGATACTCAAGAGCAAAATGTTGAGCCTCAAGAGATGGAGCATGAGTTGCCTCCATCTCAGCCTACATTGAGAAGATCAATGAGGAAATTTGGACCACCTAAAGAATGGTGGATCTTGGATAGTGAGGCAAATTTGGTTGCATCTGAGATAGATGAGCCAAGTAACATTAAGGAGGCTCTTGAGGGTGCACAGAGGGAAGAGTGGCTAAATGCAATGAAGGATGAGTTGCATTCAATGCATCTCAATGGGGTTTGGGAGCTAAGTGATCTTCCTCCAGGCCGTAAGGCAATTGGGAACAAGTGGGTTCTCAAGATCAAGGTGAACTCTGATGGAAGTATCGAAAGATACAAGGCCCGTTTGGTGGCCAAGGGTTTTACACAGAAGGAGGGTGTTGATTTCAAAGACACCTTCTCTCCTGTTGTAAAATTCACTTCCATCAGGATATTACTTGCCATCGTGGCAAATCTAGACCTAGAGTTACATCAGATGGATGTAAAGACCGCCTTTCTCAATGGTGATTTGAGTGAGGAGATATATATGAGACAACCTGAGGGGTTTGTCCAAAAGGGTCAAGAGGACAAGGTATGTAGACTAAAGAAGTCTATCTATGGTCTTAAGCAAGCTTCAAGACAGTGGTACTTGAAGTTTCACCATGCAATCACAAGCTATGGCTTTGTGATGATGCATGAAGACCATTGTGTATACTTGTACTCTTCTGGGTCTAGTTTTGCAGTATTGACTCTATATGTAGATGATATACTGATTGCAAGTAATGGGCTTGCATTGTTAAGTACCATCAAGGGATGGTTGTCTTCCACCTTTGACATGAAGGACATGGGAGAGGCTGCCTTTATCCTAGGGGTTAAGATCCTGAGGGATAGAAAGGCAAGGCTGTTGGCCCTTTCTCAAGAGCCTTATATTGATAAGATTCTTGCAAGGTTCAACTTAACAAATGCAAAGCCCATGAGTACACCTCTTGCATATGGTTGCAAGATTGGAGAGGACTTATGTCCTAAGACTCCAAAGGAGAAGGAAGAGATGGCTCAGGTCCCCTACCTAAGTGCCATTGGTAGCTTGATGTACGCCATGTTATGTACAAGGCCAGACATCAGCCAAGCGGTTGGACTTCTAGCACGATATTCTTCCAACCCTGGTCTGGAGCATTGGAAGAGTGTCAAGAGGATCCTAAGGTACCTCAAGGGTACTAAGGATTATTGGCTTTGTTACCAAGGTAAAGACCTTGGTTTACGTGGCTATTCTGATGCTGATTGGGGAGGAGATAGAGACTCCAGCAAGTCTACATCTGGTTATCTTTTCATGCTAAATGGTGGGGCTAAAAGCTAAGTCTTGGTGTTGTATTTTTAACATCTGTGCTATAGTGTTGGCAATTATGTTACAATCATGATAGATTGTATTAAGTGGACTGGGTTGCAATAACTGACTAGCATTATGGACTAACAATGAGATATGGAGATATATATTTTGAACCAGACTAAGGCATTAATCCAGCAATTATGTTCGTTGTTTTGTTTCTGCATAATGTAATAAACATAATTGTTCTGCCTAGAAAAATGATATTCTTAAAAGTCCACTAGTCTTGTATTTTGTGGAGCGGTTGCTCATAACTGAATGAACTTGAAGCATATCATGGAGACTAACATATCATGATATGGGATTTGTATGATCAAAGGGATTTGTCCATATGTAACGGGAGAGATATCTTCGGGCCCCTTGATAGAGTGAGACTTAGAAAATACATGGCCATGCTCAGATGAGTTGATGTACGATATCAATGTCATCAGCTTAAGTTAGTCTACTCGGTAATCAAGAAACCAAAGATTGGGCTGTACGAGAGTGACACATTCCATGTCTCGTGCTTAGTCTTGATATCTTGGACAAAGGACAATGGCATATATCGGTGATGATCATAAAGGTTTAGTCGAATCACCGACAATCTTGTCACTTGGGTAGCAATGATGTGTTGCTAGACACCGCTCATTGCCTATGATCATAAATGTGATTTATGATCATTGCTAACGTGACAAGAGCCTATTGGGTCGCACACATAGAGTTATTTGGATCATTAGAGTGCATGGGCTAATTATTTGGGTTATGCTTTCACTTTAATTTTGTATTAACAATGGGCCCAGTAGTTGAGTGAGAGATCTCAACCGAAAATTACGTATGAAAATTTTCAAACAACCCGGTTTATCCCGTTTCACTTGGATCCTGGAGGGTTTCGGTTAAATTCCGTTACGTTGTTTGGCTCCCGAAACCCAACAGTAAGAAACAAACTTGTACAGCATTGTCCACAATGGAGGCTGAATTTGTTTCATGTGCCTCAGCTGTACAAGAAGCCCTTTGGCTAGGTTATTTCCTTAAGAATTTGGAGTCCAGGGTTTCTATTGAGAAACCTATTACTATCTACAGTGATAGTATGGCAGCCATGGCTTATACCAAGGACCCCAAATACCATGGAAAAACCAAGCACATTAGCATGAAATATAACTTTGTGCGGGATGCAATTGAAGAGGGTGAAGTTAGGATTGAGTACATTTCTACAGACCTGATGGTGGCAGATCCTCTCACTAAGCCATTGCCACCACTTGTATTTGCTCGACATGTTAGAGCAATGGGTCTTAGAAGAATGTAAATGTTGGATGTACTTCACCTCTTTGGTGTCACACATGTTATGTATTTCTTTGAAATAATACAGATTATTTTATGAAATACTCAGTTCAATTTTATGAATCACAACGAACAAATGAACATGTCAAACATAGGCAGAGGATGACTTTCTCACACAAGTCATCCGCCCTTGATCTTTGTGTAAGATTAAGGATGAGACTGGCTAAAGACTTAAATGAAACTTAAGTGAATGATACATTTAAGTGGGAGTCATGCTCCAACACATGACACTTTAGCTTTTATGGTCGCCTTGATTATGAGTAATCAAGATTCAATGCTTTGGTGCATTCAGTTTGTATGACCATTCATACATCCTAGCCTATGTTAGATGTAAGCTAAGGCTTACATGGAGAAATTTCATGGTTATTGACATGTCCTCCTTTTATGTGTTAAGAGGAGTACACTTCATGGTGTTTTAAGAGGGAGAAATGACACACTCCTCAATTGGAATGGAGATCACTCCAAGTGGGAGTGACATGAGTAAAACACCTTAGAAGTGTATTATGGAACTTTAATGGATGTGTTTCCAAGTGTTCCATGACCATGAAATACGACCAGAGAAGAATTTAAGCAAGTTGTCTCTATTCTTGCTTAGTGTGAGATTCTTCGAATCAGACTCTTAGTGACTATGGCTTGCTATTAGGAAGTTGAGTTAATTATGATTACTTTGATTGGTTGTCGAAGGTCTTAGAGAAATGAGACTGGAGTATCCTCCTTTTGGGTAATCATGTTAACTCATTGACCTAAGTAGTTGAAGCTAAAAGGAAAGACATTAAGATGATACACGTTCACTAAATTCAATCTTGGGCCCACATATTACTGTGAGTAGTATGCTAGATTGAATGACAAGTGATTGAAATGAGTACTCAATGCTTAATACAATCATGGATTTCAAGGAGTTGAAATTCTAAGAAAGAGACTGATTGTGATTAAGAAGTGTATCATATGTCTGGGGTCTGAAAGGCATAACTTGATGTGTTCAAGCAAGCTTGATGTGTTTAAGCAACACACTTGAATTTGATGTGTTCAAAGGAAAGTTTGAAGAAGTTCAAACTATGAGGAGAGGACAATCTTCTATTGAGAGTCTAACAACCTCAATGGAAGAGACTTAGTGTGTGTGCCTGAGGTCGCACCCACAACTCTATATATGTAGAAGTGTCTGGATTATTTCGGCTATAAGGATTAAGGAGTTTGTTTTGAGTGGGAGCTGGAACTTTAAAAGCATCTTAGTGCGAGTGGGAGTTTGTTGGAATTCTTGGCGCACCAAGATCCTTTTAAGGTAGGATTTGAGCTCATTGAGCTAACTCTAGCTTGAACAGCTATCTAAGGCAGCTAGAAGTAGCTCCCTTTAGCTCAAGTCAGCTCAGCTTAGCTGTTAAGCTCACTTATGTCAGCTATAGCTAGTAGCTCAGAGTAGCTGGACTTCAGCTCAAGTCAGCTCACTTCAGCTATAAGTAGCTCAAAGTAGCTGGACTTCAGCTCAAGTTAGCTCAAGTCAGCTCAAGTCAGCTCACTTCAGCTATAAGTAGCTCAAAGTAGCTGGACTTCAGCTCAAGTTAGCTCAAGTCAGCTCAAGTCAGCTCACTTCAGCTTCTGGTAGCTGAGTGTAGCTGGACTTCAGTTCACTTCAGCTGAGAGCAGCTAACTCCAGCTCAAGGTCAGCTCTAGGAGCTGGACCTCAGTTCATGGTGCTTGGTTGGAGCTCAAAGGAGCTCAATGGTGCATAAGTAGCATAGTGAGCTAGCTTTGTGCCAGCTCACCTTGCTTTTAGCTCAAAACCACCAAGAGACACATCTTTTGTGTAAAGGTATGTCTCTTCATCAAAAGAGATGACTATTGGCTAAAAGAACATGTCCTTTCATCCAAAGGAAGTGTTCCTTGAGTGAATAGACATGTATATTCGGCCATGGGGTGGTTGGGGTGGTTATTGCACCAAGAATGATGTCCTTTGACCATGTATATTCGGCCATGAGGTGGTTGGGGTGGTTATTGCACCAAGAATGATGTCCTTTGACATCAAGAGACATGTATATTCGGCCATGGGGTGGTTGGGGTGGTTATTGCACCAAGAATGATGTCCTTTGACATCAAAAAGACATGTATATTCGGCCATGAGGTGGTTGGGGTGGTTATTGCACCAAGAATGTTCCTTTGCCAAAGGAAGTGTTCCTTGGCTCTAAAAGACATGTATTTTCGGCCATAAGGTATGTCTATTGGGTGGTTTATAGGCCAAAGGAAGTGTTCCTTGGCTAAAAGACATGTATTTTCGCCACCATACATGACCCTTAGCCAAAGGAAGTGTTCTTTGGCTTAAAAGACACCTTTCTTGGTGTAAAGGTGTGCCTTTTGGTCATCTATAAATAGCCTTTAGTGGCTGGCCATTTTAAGCACGAATTTGGCACTCCATTTGCTCCATTTTCTTGAGAGAAAATTATTCTCCTCCTATTTCCTTTAGAGGCCGAAATATTAAACACTTTTTGAGAGCATTGTGGGTGGATTTACATAGAGATTGTTCATCTCTATTTCAAGCTTCAAGGTGCTCCTCTAAGATCAAGTTCTCCCTCAAGTTTTCACCAAAGATAACCAAGAAGAAAGGTGCACATCTTTTCTTGGTTTAGTAGCATGCTAGGTTTCAATTATTTACATGAATGTTCTTAGTAGCATGCTAGGATTTATTTGACACAACATGTATGTAAAATTGATGTGTTATATAGCATGTTATATCAAATGCATGAATAATATGTTAAGAATTAGTATTATGTATATCTATATCCATATTGAATTCAAATGAACAAATATGCATGTGGCATATATATGAGTAGATAACATAAAAGTATGTTATCATAAGGCATCCAAAAATAAAGGCCGCCCCAAAGCCGAAAGTTGCAAAGTTATGTTGATGAAGTAAGCCATTATTTATGGTGAGTTCATATAGCGCTCAGAAGACCTCTCAGTCTTCACTTGCTGACTATAGCTTTGCAATGCCAAAACTATTTCATGCCATCTACTGCAGCACCATCAAATTTTATGTTTGTGGCATCTAGGAAATATAGGTATGCAGGTGCTTCATTTTTTATTACAGAATATGGATTTAGATTATAATTTTCTTTTGACAAACATGAAAATTTTGATCAAACAAGATTCTGAATCTCACGACTTCAGTCTGCATTGGTGATAAAATGCTCTAGTGATGACTATGAGTCATCTATCCAATTGAGGGATTCAATGGATAAAAGAATACAAAAATTACTGAAATGGAGCTCCCATTTGGTAACCAAGAATAACACCATTTAAGGAAAGCATGCAAAAACCATCTCACATTTTGATATAGGTAAAGGGTCTCTTTAGGAATAAATTTTTTTACTAGTATTAGAGTTTTAGATAATTTATTTAAAAATAGAGATAAAACTACTTGAACTAAAAGCTAAAAGTTATTATTAGATAGTTTTTCAGAACTTTTAACCCTAGTCTTTAATACTAGTACCAAATAGGGCAAAAGTGATCAATGAACTACCCCATACGAAATGTAAATTTATAATTTTTATTTGCTAGCTAAGGTTAGAATTTAGTAATATTATAAGTTTTTGCAAAAAGAATGACAATTTTACATTGAACAAAATTCCTAGTCTAAACCTCCTAGAGGGATATGACTAATGACATTTCATTACATTCATCTTCATACTTCTTTTTTTTTTCTCCTTTCACTCCAATGGCTCATTTTACTTCCTTGAAAGTTGTTATTATTTAAATTCTTTAGTATACAAGAGCAATATGTGATGTATATGCTAACCACACAAAGATGTGAATTTGGAAATACATTAGAGCTTGGTTTCGTACTTATGAAGTCTTTCCTCAGTTCAAAGATGAGAGAAGGGGGAAGGGGTGAAAGTTAGATCTTTGGGGTTGTCTTCATGACAACAAGTTTAGATAGGAGGAAAGGTTTTGAATGTAAGCGGACCACTATGTTCCCTTCTACTTCACAATTTTTCCTGATGATTGGAAAACCAATAATCTTATAAGGTTTTTAGAGAGTTGTGTTGCTTTGTACATTTTTGTTGCTGCAGGATAGAACTTTAGCTAGAAAAGTTTTGGTTTTGCAAGATTCAAAAAAGGCTAGGAGATGGGAGAAGCTGGAAACTAGTCTTAGTAAAATTTGGATTGGTTTGTGCAAACTAAGATTGGCCAAGCAAGTAAAACTGATCAAAAAGCTGGCAATAAAGAAAGACATGGTTTAGGAAGACATGGTGATCATGATAGCAAAACAATTTTGGTGCATTCAGTGAGAAGTTATGCGGATGTAGTTAAGTCAAAGAAAATGACAAATTATATTTCATTAAAGCAGGAGTCTATTTATTGATGGGAATGAGTGTTTCCGTCTGGTCTTGAGCAATAGAATGGTGTTCTTAGCAGCACTTTTATTCAAAAAAAATGAGTGTGGCATGATCCTCATCTAAATGGTAAAACTGAGAGTAATGCCAATGTAGTAGTTGTTAATGATAACAATAACATTACTGAAGTTATAGGCCCTGCCAAGAATCCTATTCTTTCTTATGTTTAAGAGAAGTTAGAATCTGAATGGTTCAAGTGTTGTTTGGTTGGCAAAGTAAAATGACTAGATTTGTTGAAGTTTCTTTGTAAAGATATATTTCTGAAATGCATATATTGATACTCAATCAGTTAGGTTTATAGGCTTGAAAGACAATGGAAGACGAAAGGAACCTGTAGGCAAAGATAAGGATAGGGGTCACCGGAGTTGTGTGTCGGAGGAAAACACTCTAATACTTAAATTAGCTAAAAGATCGAGAAAAAGTTTAAGGTGGATTTTCAGAAGTAGTATGAGTTGAACATACCTAGGGTTTTCCGTGAGATCCTTTATATAAGCGGTGGTTTCTTGCATTCCAAGGTAAGAGTTTCCTTTAATTTTCATAACCCTATTATCTAAGGGTTGTAAGAGATACCTTTTCTTACTTGATTTCAAACTCTTTATTATAAGATTAGGCCCATTTTTAATCAGCTTATGAGTACAACTCTAATGCGTCCAAGTTATAGGCCTAAACCTAGTAGAGTATCAAGGGCCCTCCTTATTGTTAAATAGAGGGAAAAGGGTACTGTGCATTTCAAATTAGTATGAGAGATATGAACCTTAATGGAAAAATTAAAAGAATGGGACATGTGGAAACTGAGGTGTTGGGTTTCGGGAGCCAAACAGCGCAGCGGAATTTAACCGAAAACCTCCAGGATCGAAGTGAAACGGGGTAAACCGGGTGTTCGAAAATTTTCATACCTAATTTTCGGTTGAGATCTCTCACTCAACTGTAGAGTTGAATCACAAAACCTGAACAGTTGACGTGTTCAGGCTCTCTATGGTATCCACACGAGCCTCTCGGGATCACCACGCTTCCACCACGTCCCGGCAGATGCGTTTCTCTTGCGCTCGCAGTGCTAGCTTGCGTCCTCCAAGGAATTGCAAGAGAAGAGTGTGGCTGTCCTTTTTGGAGGCTAGGGCAAGAAGACCTGCGAATTTCTCACTTAAAAGTTGTATTTATAGTGAGACTCAACTTCCAGGCCTAATGGGTTTCAAAGCCCTAATCCAATTAGGATTTAATTTCGGGCTTAATAATGGCCCAACTCTTGAGCCCATTATTAATACGAAATTAAAGTGAAACCATAACCCAAATAATTAGCCCATGCACTCTAATGATCCAAATAGCTCTATGTGTGCGACCCAATAGGCTCTTGCCATGTTGGCAATGATCATAAATCACATTTATGATCATAAGCAATGAGCGGTGTCTAGCAACACATCATTGCTACCCAAGTGACAAGATTGTCGGTGATTCGACTAAACCTTTATGATCATCACCGATATATGCCATTGTCCCTTTGTCCAAGATATCAAGACTAAGCACGAGACATGAAATGTGTCACTCTCGTATAGCCCAATCTTTGGTTTCTTGATTACCGAGTAGACCAACTTAAACTGATGACATTGATATCGTATATCAACTCATCCGAGCATGGCCATGCATTTTCTAAGTCTCACTCTATCAAGGGGCCCGAAGATATCACTCCCGTTACATAGGAGGGACAAATCCCATCTTGATCATACAAATCCCATCTTGATCATACAAATCCCTCCGCATGATATGTGACATACCCAATGACCTCCTTCAAGTTCACTCAGTTACGAGCAACAAAGAAAAGTATCAAAGTATGTGACTCACATGTAGGGAACCTTGATGATCTTAGGTCGAAGGACTACATATACCATGATCACTATGAGAATCACTTATGACACTCATATAACGATCCATGTAGTGTTCTCATGGTGGGTCGGTCTAGTACACAAGTTCTCCAACTTGTACCCATATGTAGACTACATATCTCATATTAGTCTCCACATATGCTAGTCGTTATGTATTATTGCAACCCGCTCCATAATAATACTAGACCAGGGACATTTAAGAATATCATTATTCTAGGGTTACGATTATGTTTGTTACGTTATGTAGAAACAAAACAACAAACATAATTGTTGGATTAATGCCTTAATAAAATATCATGACTCAATGTACAAAAATACAATCATCTCATGATTGGCTTTTGAGCACAACACTAACATGAGGAGTAGTTGAAGAACCTCATTTTAAAGGAAAGGGTGTTTAAGAGTCTGACCTGGTTTCTAATAAAACCTTTCCTATTCTGTCTTCATTTTTTGCTTTTTGCAAGAGATAATTTTCCTCTTTGTTTGTTGTTGTCACCTCCATGCTATAAATATTCTTTCCCACTATCTTCTTCATTGATTAATATTAAGTAAAGTATAGTCATCAAGTCCCCTTGTTTTTTCTCACTTTTCCTTTGTAATTTTGTTTTGCTAAGACTGGTTTGTTAACCACAGGAGACAAGGTTGCCTTTCTTCTTTAATTATTTTCTTTAACTAGTGCATTCAAAAATGTCAAACATCAAAAGAAAGGTGACCTCGAGGACTTTCAAAGATGTTAAGGCCCAAATTTTTGTTGAGGTTAGGGACATAAATAACGTTTCAACTCCCCAAGATTTTGAGAACTTGAAGAAAGAGACTTTCATTCCCAACTCCATTTACACTAGTAATTTGGATTAATTTTTAAGAGCTTGTGATTTTGGGAACAAGCCTAATGTGTATCCCAACTAGGCTAAGGCAAGCTTTAGTTTCCTCTTCACCCTTTGGGACCTAGTTAAGCAACCACTTTGGACTCGCTTATACTTAGCTAGCCCCTAACATCATACAATAGGGCATGCTTCTACATTGAGTCACTATTTTTCTTTTACTCTATGACACTGACATAGACCAAGTGCTATTTCTTCAACCTTAAACCCAATTTCTCTAAGCACAATTCTTCATTTTCTTTCTCCACCACCCTTAAAATCTAGAAAGAGTGGAAGGAAAAGTTCTTTTTCATCTCTAAACCACTTATGAGATTCTCCTTCATAATGGACAAACAACATTGTCCCCAAAAACATATGTCCCCTCCCCCACTAGAGATGAAGTCTGAGGCCCTTAAGGCTTCTAGAAAGATCATTACATATTTTTTGGCTCACTTGAGGGACTAAAGAAAATGAAGATTATTCCCCTACATGGATGAAGTTACCTTGAAGGCTTGCAATGTCATAGGCCACTTAGGGGGAAGTTAAATCTATACTTTTGATTGCCATGAATGTAAGTGAACTCATTGATGCCCTTAAGAATGGAATTATCTCCTAAGCTATATTTATAATATCACTATATTTTTCATTTAGAACCCATTTCATAAAGTTGACTTTAGCTTAGCTTTGTTTATGTAAAATTCAAGAGCAAATATATGGAGCCATTGAGGAGGTGTCAAACTATCCTCGGTGCTCTCTAGAGGGTAAAGAAATCGATTCAGAAGAAAGTGAATAAGGCCTATGCGGTTACTTGTAATGACTAGCTACAAAAAATTTCAAGCAAGTTCATGGTGTTGACTATAGAAATATATTTACACCAATTGCCATGCAAGGCCATTCAAATTTTATTGGATATAGCTACACATCATAACTATGAGATTTGGAAAATGGATGTCAAGATTTGTTTCCTTAATAGAAAATTTCTTGAGGAGGTGTACATGACACAACTTGAAGGTTTTGTCAATCCAGAGAATGTTGAAAGGGTGTGCAAGTTACAAAGGTTCATTTATAAATTGAAGCAAGCTTATTAGAATTTGAACCTTTGTTTTGATAAGGCAATCAAAGAATTTGCTTTCATCAAGAATGAAAAATGCATTATGTGTACAAAAATGATAGTGGGAGCACCAATTTTCTTCTTGGTGTTATATGTAGGTGACATAATATTCATTGGGAATGGCATCCCTATACTACAGTCTATAAAGGCTAGGCTAGAAAAATGTTTCTCTATGAAGGACCTAGGTGAAGCTACCTCAAGATTTAAATATATAGATTAAGAAAACCACTTGGCTTAAGGCAGAGCACATACATCGATAAGATGCTAAAAAGTTAGCATGCAAGAATCCATGAAACGATTCTTGCCTATGTCACTTAACATAACTCTTTCAAAAGTCAAAATCTTAGTATCCTAGCATACCAGATGAGAAAGAACACATGAGTAAGATTCCATATACCTCAACAATTGGATCTATCATGTGTTCGATGATATGTACTTGCCTTGATGTCTTATATGCTTTGAGCATGATGAGTAGGTACTAATCTGATCCCAGTGAGAGTCATAGGACAACTATCAAGAATATCCTAAAGTAGTTGGGAATGACTAAAGGTGCGTTCATGCTCTATGGAGGTTGAGATAAGCTTATTGTAAAGGGTTACACCAATGCTAACTTCTAGTCTGATAAAGATGATTTCAGATTGCAATCAAGTTATATGGTTTGCCTTGGTGCTGGTGCTATGAGTTAGAAGACTTTAAAGCAAAAGACATTAGCTGATTTTACAACAAAGGATAAGTACATTGCCACCTCTGATTATACAAAGGTGTTACCACCCCTTAAGTAGGGGACATTCTGTTACCACCACACAAAAATGGGAGAATTAAAATTGTGTCATAATGACTAAAAACTATTATATTGTGTAATTCTAATCATAGTGATTGAAGTGTTACCACCTTCACAAAATAGGAAAATTACATCATAAGGACTTAAACTTATATGCTTTAATTTTCACCATAGTGTATGAATTGTGAAGTGTAAAGTATTTAATATACACTCCCTTAAGTGACAAAAACAATGATAGCTTGGTCCTTAAGAAAGCACTGGTATATTGCCTGATTTTCAAGTAACCTATGGACTAAATTGTAAGGTTACAAAGATTGGGTACTCAATTGCACAAATTTCTAAATATGGCTATGGAAAGGATATGGATGAAATTATGAAGAAAGAACATGGAAGGAATTAAATATATTGTTGGGGACCAAAGTGCTCAAAGAGGCAAAGTTTGCCAATTATGGCATAATGACAACTAAGGTGCTTTTAAGTGTCCTAGATTTTTTCTAAGGTGAAAATGACTATTGACCAAGGTTAAAAGAGGTCAAAATATGTCATTTTCCCAACCAAAATGGCTGGAAATAATCTGTCCAAGTGTTGGCCAAAGTTTCAAAAATTTGCATATATGCCACCAAGGTCAAAATGATGTATAAATAAAGAAAAATTTCATTTCATTGGCATTTTCCCTAAATTTTGGTTTCCAGAAGCTAAGAATTCTCCCTTAACCTTTTCCACCATCCTCCATAGCCACCATACCTTAAGAAATCAAGAGGAAGTAAGAGAAAACAAAGAAGACATCAAAGAGTACAAGAAAACCTATTTTCGGTTCTATTAAGGTTCATCAAATTTCCAGCAAAAGGTAAGGGTTTTATCTGGGTTTCATGGCTGTTTATTGTTCAATACAGATTCGCAAACATCCATGAACCTAAGACCCTAAGCTTGGAAGAGAGCCAAGAGCTTGATGAACCAAGTTTAGGTTAAGGGCGAAATTGCACCAAGGGTTTCAACCCTATAGCTTTGGTGCTCTATTATGGCAGTGAAATTCAGGGTTTCTAGAGCCCAAGTTAGTACTAACTAAGACCTAATGACCTCATAAGACCAAGCAATAGCTTGAGGAGGGCTGCCATAGTGTGTTCTTAATGTTTAATTGCATGATTATGGACTAATCCTAATGTGTTATTGCTGCCAGCATTTCATATGTTTGTTGCTGTGTTTGTTTGTGAATTTGGATGCATATATTTGTGTGTTTGTACTGTATTTTTGTGTTTTAGTATCTTTGGATTTCAGGTATATGGCTGAAGTTTGAAGATTTTATTGATAAGTCCTTACTAAGTTTCATTCAAGAAACTTACCCCATTTCTATCCATTTCAAGAGCACCTGAAAGAGAACATTCAGATTAATAGTTTTTGGTTGAATTTCTCTATGAAATTTTAGGTATATTAACTTCCATATGTTTAGTGATAAACTAGAAATTTTCATGATTTTTGGAGCACAGTAGCTATTTTTAGTAATGGTACTTTTTTCCCTACACAGCAGCTGGTCCCTTCAAGTTTCTAGAGTGCTTAGTGCTTTGTGAAGTTCTCCAAGAAGCTTAGTGTACGTATTAACTAAGTTATTGGCATGTATGCAGTGCATGAATGCATGTAAATGAACTGGGTATGGTGTATATGTAGTGTGAGAAGGATATATGAATTATTGGAGTATAGTTTGAAGTGTATGCACAATGCTGTCCATATGGTGTTTATGGGCTGTTTTGATGAAATTTCTATCAATAAGGTTTGGAAAGATTCTAAATTTAGGGAAATAGTTTTCCCATGTGGTTAAGACATGTATGGAACTGCCTATATTGGCTTTGTACCTGTAAATTAAGTGAATGAATTTAAGAAATTTTGTATGGGCAAAATGGTCATAAGGTGACCAAAATTTTGACTCTGCACCTAAAATTTAATAGCTCCATGTGTAGAACGAATATTGGTATGAAATTTTGACCACATCTAGAACACATCTAGAGGTTGAACTAGAATTTGAAATTTCTAAATTTGGAGCCTTGTAGCCAAAGATATGATATTGAAAAGTTGGCTAAGTTAATATTCATTTGGTCAGAATTTGGTAACCAAGTTCAAAAATCCATAACTTGGTCCATAGGTGGGATTTTGATGTAAAACAAAATTTATTGGTTTGCTCTACCTCTCTAATTGATAATGGAATAAAGAAAACAGAGGGCTACATGGCTAGAATGATACAGTTTATTAGTGGAAGTTACAGGTGTGGTGGCTAGTCACTAGAACTTAACAAGATTGCATAATGTGTGGAAGCTAAGACTAAGAATTGTGCTAGTGTTTTCCTACTTAGCTGCCATAGTGTGCATAAATGTAAATATGTGTGTTATGGTTTGACCAATATACATATATTTACATAAAGACCAAGAGGGCCACTTGGGTAATATAGTGAGCATTGTTCTGATGGCCTACAGAACATGCATAACTTCTGGGAGATTGACACATTAAATATTGTCATTGTATTTAAGCTCTCAAAGTGGTAACATGAAGTGTGGGGGTAAAAGGCATGATCAACACCTCCTCAAAAGTGTTCTAAGAGTTAGTAACTTGGCTCCCAAGAAAAGCCTTAAGGATTGCTTGTTTATCAAGCAACCTACGGACTTTTTTTGTAAGGTTTTGGAAATTTAGGTACTCAATTGCAAAACTGTCAAGAAAGAGACTTGGAGAGTTATGGGAAGGATATAAATGGTATAAAAGTGCTATTGGAGGACAAAATTGTTTATAGAAGACAAGTTTGGACAAAGGAAACACTAAAGGCGTTAAGGACCTAAATGTCCTAGTGCAAACCTTAAGGTGTTCAAGTTTTTGACTTAAGTCTAAGGGTGGAATTGTGGGGTTATCCCACCATTGGGGAGGCAGCCAAGACTTGACAAATAATAAAAAATGTTAGGCACATGTGTACCAATGAGTTTAAGACAAAGAAACCATAATTAGTGAGAAGGAAAATTACATAAAGCAAGGTTAAGCTTGTTAAGTGTGTTTTGTGCCCTTAAGCTCATTTAAGGCCATTTAAATGGCCAAATCACTTATCTCTCTCTCATTTTTGTCCTCCTTCAGCCCAAGAACACAACTACACTTCCTCCATAGCCACCACACCTTCAAACTTTCAATTGATTGAAATTGAAGGCAAAAGGAAGCAATTGCAAGCTATGTGGTGCTAAGACTTGAGTGCACCTAGGATCAAGCTCCAATTTCAGCATACACTCAAGGTAAGAGTTCTCTTGCTCTCATGGGTTGTTTTCTGTATTTTAAATCAACCATGGAGCTAGCTCTAAGCTTGGAAGAGAACCATGAGCTTGATGAACCAAGCTTAGTGAGGGGAGTGCACTTATTGAAGGTGTTGTGACCTAGTGTGAAATGCACAAAAATGGTAGTAAAATGAGGGTTTCTAGAGTCCAAAGTTAGTATTAACTACTGTTAAAATCCTCCTAAGACTAAGCATTAGCTTGAGGAGGGCTGCCATAATGATTTATTTAAGTTTATTGCATGTTTTATGGACTAACCTATGGTATATGTTGCGGCTGCATTCCATGTTGATAGCCGAAAGGCTATTACCCTTTGAGGTCTCCAAACTGGCCTGATGAGCACCACCCTCAGGAAACATAGGTGACCAACCTCGGGGAAAAATGGGCCCTCACCACCCTCAGAGAGGGCTTAGCCCCGACCTCAGGGGACACTCATTCCAACCTTAGAAAGGTCACATGACCAACTTCGAATAGGGATGTCTTTCACCACCCTCGGATTTTACGAACCCACCAACTTGGGAAAGGTATCTCCCCATCCTCGGTAAAGGGAGAACGCCTCCCAAAGGTGCCTCGCTATGCCAAAGGACCTTTCCGTATGGCCCTCGGTGGTGATATCTAACCGAAGGGTCCTGTTATTCCGAAAGAGCCTCATACCTCGAAGGGGTCTCGTTCCCCGAAGGTGTCTTGTGAAGATACGACAAAAATGGTTAAGGAGCCTCTGACAAAGAGACATCGCACACGCCTCTACCTTCTGGACAGAACGGCCTATGGCTAGCTAGAGATACCTATCTTCGCAAGTATGGATCACATCTAACCGAACACGTGTCATAATCTGAACGGGCTGTGTCAAACGGCCTCCCCCCCTTTGCCCTCCTACAAATACTTAGGAAGGACCTTAGTAAGGACACAGAACTCTCGCTATTTTCCTCACTCTTTGCTCCTTACTATTACTACTCTTACAAACACTGACTTGGGCGTCGGAGGCTCCTCCCTCGGAAACACATTCCCGGGAGCTCCTAACCCTTGTTCTTCTGAATGTTTCAGGCACCTTCATACCGGAAGTCTCTCCTTCAGGTCAACATGTCATACAACAAGGATGCCGATGGGCATCATTTGGCACCGTCTGTGGGAACTCCTTCTCAGGTCGCCGTTGTTGAGACCCGGCCTTTTAAGGACAAGGGACTCCCGATGTCCCAGTCCGCACCGGAGGCTCCAACAGCGACTGAACGACCTGCGGTAGAGACTTTTTTGCCTGAGGATGAATGTCCTCTAACGGTCACGATGAGCTTTTTGTGGGACTTTCAACGCTCTATTATAGCTGAAATGACCCAACAGCTCAACCAAAGGTGGTCACAACCACCTCCCGGGGGAAGGGCGCCTTCTCCTAGCACCTGGCAAGAGAGGAGCCCAAAGTTGCCCCGCCGGAGCTCCGGAAGTGGGGGCTCTCACAATGAGTCTTCAACAGAGGACATCATGCGAGAGAAACGGTGTCAAAAGAACCCAGGACTTCTTGCCGGCAAAGTCCATCCCCGTACGGGAGGTCCCAGTCCCTACGTCGACGAAGTTACTCTCTGAAAAGAAGACATTGCTCTCCGTTGGCGGCAAACACTAGACAATGAGTGGAAGACAGTCCTACCACCCTCATGGAGAAGATCCTAGAGAGGTTGGAAAAGGTAGAAAGACAGATCTCCAGGAAGCCTGTTTGGTCGAGGTTGTCGAAGACATTCACCGGAGAATAGTCACCCTTCATCCGTGCAGTGGTAGAGACACCTATGCCGAGTGACTTCCGAGTACCGCGCTTGGAAACATATGATGGACATAGTGACCCCCAAGCTTACTTGACAAAGTATAGGCGCAGTATGGTGTAGCATGGGGCGGATGACGCCACCCTCTACAAATGCTTCAAAGTCACCCTTTCAGGGCCTGCAACTGTGTGGTATAACTCCCTAGCTCCAAGAACCATAATGTGTTTCCAGGATTTATCCACCGTATTCACCCAGCAGTTCATCGGAAGTAAACTGACGGTGAAGATACCCGTCCAAATGTTTGAAATAGCCCAAAAGAATGGGGAGACCATTCGTGAATATGTTGAGAGGTTCAACAGAGAAGCTCTGAGTGTGCCTGACTTCCACCCCGAAATCCGCATCCTTGCCATGATCAGGGGACTTTGGAGAGACTCACAACTCTTCTATGAGTTTTCCAAGGATCCCCCTAACACCTTCGAAGAATTCTATTGAAGGGCCGAATAGCACATGACAGCCGAAGAACTGAGGATGGGAGGGCCGAAGTCTGATCACAATCATCCCAAGGGTCAGGCACTAACCTCGGTATCCGACCGAGGGTTGGGGCATGTTAGTGTTGAGCCCAAAAAGCCAATCATGAGATGATTGTATTTTTGCACATTAAGTCATGATATTTTATTGAGGCATTAATCCAACAATTATGTTTGTTGTTTTGTTTCTGCGTAACTTAACAAACATAATCGTAACCCTAAAATAATGATATTCTTAAATGTCCCTAGTCTAGCATTATTGTGGAGCGGGTTGCAATAATACATAATGACTAGCATATGTGGAGACTAATATGAGATATGTAGTCTACATATGGGTACAAGTTGGAGAACTTGTGTACTGGACCGACCCACCATGAGAACACAACATGGATCGTTATATGAGTGTCATAAGTGATTCTCATAGTGATCATGGTATATGTAGTCCTTCGACCTAAGATCATCAAGGTTCTCTACATGTGAGTCACATACTTTGATACTTTCCTTTGTTGCTCGTAACTGAGTGAACTTGAAGAAGGTCATTGGGTATGTCACATATCATGCGGAGAGATTTGTATGATCAAGATGGGATTTGTCCCTCCTATGTAACGGGAGTGATATCTTCGGACCCCTTGATAGAGTGAGACTTAGAAAAATGCATGGCCATGCTCGGATGAGTTGATATACGATATCAATGTCATCAGTTTAAGTTGGTCTACTCGGCAATCAAGAAACCAAAGATAGGGCTATACGAGAGTGACACATTCCATGTCTCGTGCTTAGTCTTGATATCTTGGGTAAAGGGACAATGGCATATATCAATGATGATCATAAAGGTTTAGTCGAATCATCGACAATCTTGTCACTTGGGTAGCAATGATGTGTTGCTAGACACCGCTCATTGCTTATGATCATAAATGTGATTTATGATCATTGCCAACATGGCAAGAGCCTATTGGGTCGCACACATAGAGCTATTTGGATCATTAGAGTGCATGGGCGAATTATTTGGGTTATGGTTTCACTTTAATTTCGTATTAATAATGGGCCAAAGAGTTGAGCCATTATTAAGCCTGAAATTAAATCCTAATTGAATTAGGGCTTTGAAACCCATTAGGCCTGGAAGTTGAGTCTCACTATAAATACAACTTTTAAGTGAGAAATTCGCAGGTCTCCTTGCCCTAGCCTCCAAAAGGACAGCCGCACTTTTCTCTTGCAATTCATTGGAGGACGTAAGCTAACACTGCGAGCGCAAGAGAAACGCATCTGTCGGGACGCGGTGGAAGCGTGGTGATCCCGAGAGGCTCGTGTGGATACCATAGAGAGCTTGAACACGTCAACTGTTCAAGTTTTGTGATTCGACTCTACAGTTGAGTGAGAGATCTCAACCGAAAATTAGGTATGAAAATTTTCGAACACCCGGTTTACCCCGTTTCACTTGGATCCTGGAGGGTTTCGGTTAAATTTCGCTGCGCTCTTTGGCTCCCGAAACCCAACAGGGCAAACCTTGGAAGCAGAGAGGGAAGAGGCTGATGTCATTCACTCCCTTGAACAACACAAGGACAAACATACTGATGACCATGGAGAGGCAAGGGACTACTATCCAACTTCCGAAGGCCATGACCTCGGAGAATAAGAAGAACATGAAGAAGTTTTGCCAATTTCACCAAGACCATGGGCAAGACACCGATGACTGCTTCCAGCTAAAAAAGTACATCGAATCTCTGATCAAACAAGGCCAATTACAGTGATATTTGTGAATGCCATCCCTTAAAAGAAGAAGATAAGAGGAAATGAAAGGGGAAGATGAGGACTATGATTCTGACCGACGTCGAAACCGAAGTCCCAGAAAGCATCCACCACCCCTAGCGGGAGTAATCTAGACAATCACTACTGGGATACCTTCAGCCAAGAGGAAAAGGAAAGTCTAAGAAATCTTAATGATAGAGTTCGAAAACCCAGCAAACAAGCTTGTTCGGAAATATGGGTCTACCATGAAGTTCCCTCATGATGACCCCCTCCTAATCATGGCAAGGATAGCGAGTTGGGACATCAAAAGAGTGCTCATTGATGATGGTTCCAATGCCGACATTCTATTCTCCCACCTGTTGCCAAACTTGGACATCTCAAAGGGTGATCTCAAACTCGTTACTTCCCCTACGTTCGGTGTAGGTCCCTCCGAACTCCCTGTGTTTAGGTGGATTGATCTGCCCTTGATGCTAAGGGGAACTTCAGTTTAGGACAAGAAAGAGCTCTTTGACTCCACAATGACAAGGTTCATTGTCATAGATGTCTCTTCTTCATACAATGCCATCCTCGAAAGGCAGACACAAGGAAATCTCCACATTCGTCCAGATATGAAATTCCTAACAGTTACTTTCGGCACGAAGGAAGGGGACGCAGAGATATTCATTGATTAAGATGAGGTAAGGAAAGTCTTTGTGAAGGCAAGACAAAGTCCAATGAAAGTTCAAGCACAGACTTCGAAAGAAAAGAGCATACTCGCTGAAAAGGCAACAGGAGAAGGAGTAGGTGACTTCAAAAAAATAAAAATAGAGGATGTAGAACTTGTCCCAGGCTGAAGTACCAGAGTGGGGAAACAACTGGCCGAAGGTGACAAGCAAAAACTTGTATCTTTTCTATTAATGAACAAAGATCTATTTGCCTACTCGCCGAAATACATGCCTAGGGTAGACCCTCGGATAATTCAACATAGCCTTAAAGTGTGCTCAGAGGTGAAGCCTATTCGACAAAAAAAGCACAGCTTCTCGGCACATAAGAACAACTTCATCAGAGCTGAAATCCAACGGTTAACGGAGGCATGCGTAATAAGAGAGGTCAGGTACCCTGAATGGCTTAGCAATGTTGTTATTGCCACAAAGCAAGGGAGTGATAAACTCCAAATGTGCATCGACTTCCAAAACGTAAACGATGTCTGTCCCACAGATTCATATCCTTTCCCACTGATAGATCAATTAGTGGACTCAACCGCCGAATATGGTCTACTCAGCTTATTCGACGCCTTTAGTGGATACCACCAAATTCGGATAGATCCCGAAGATGAGGAGAAAACCACCTTCATCACCGAAGTCGGGACCTACTGCTACATCAAAATGCCCTTCGGCCTTAAGAATGCAGGGGCCACATACCAAAGGCTGATGAACAGAGTGTTCAACTCCCAAATTGGGAGAAATATGGAAATATGCGTCGACAATATGATAGTTAAGAGCAAACTGCCTAGTAGTCATATCCCAAACTTAAGGAAACATTCCACCGACTTCGGAAATTTGGAATCCGTCTCAACCCTGAGAAGTGCGTATTTGGGGTGAATGCGGGCAAGTTTCTCGGATTCATGGTATCAGAAAGAGGTATTGATGCCAACCCAGAAAAGGTCAAGGCCCTGCTTAGGTTCCGAACTCCCACTATGACCAAGGACGTGCAAAAACTCACGGGTAGAATCACGGCCTTTAGCAGATTCATCTCCAGGTATGGGGACAGGTGTCGACCATTCTTCAAAGTACTCACCAAAGCAGCAAAAAATGAAGATAACTTCGGTCCCAAGGAACAACCTTGGAATGAAGGCAGCCGCGGGAGGGAAAACCCCTCATCCTCTACCTCACCGTCACTAAAAAGGCAATAAGCTCAGTGCTAGTAAAGGAAGAGGGAGTAAAGCAATGGCCAGTGTACTATATGAGTAAGTCCCTGCATGGTGCCGAAGTTAGGTACCCTCTTCTACAGAAGGCCATCTATGCCCTAGTACTGGCAAGTAGAAGGTTGCAACCTTACTTCCAAGGACACCCTATCATGGTCCGAAGTAACCTACCTCTTCGAGATGTCATGAGAAAGGTAGACCACTCTAGAAGATTGGCAAAATGGTGCATTGAGCTCGGTGAATACAAGATCACCTATGAACCAAGAAGGGCAATAAAGGCCCAAGCATTGGCAAACTTCAATGCCAAAGTCCCAAAAACCGAGGATACCCCAGAAGACCTCGCCAAAGATGAACCTGAGTTGACACTCTTTGTTGATGGAGCCTCCGGTTCAGAACACCAAGGAGCTGGAGTAATCCTCCACGGGCCCGAAGATATGAAAGCCAGGAAGACCGTCAAATTCAGATTCAATGTCACCAACAATGTTGCAGAATATGAAGCCCTTACAGCAAGCTTGCGGCTGGCAAAAAGAGTTGGTGTAAGATATCTGAAGGCCTACATCAATTCTCAGTTAATGGTACGACAGATGGTGGGGGACTACGGCGCAAAGAACCATGATTTCATGAAAAAGCTCATCCAAGAGTTCGACACGGTACATATAGAAAATGTACCTTAGCGAGATAATATGGAAGTAGATGCTTTGGCCAAATCAAAAGAGTCCACTAAAGTACTGTATCAGCCAGGTATAGCGATAATGTGCATGACAACCTCGGGCAAAGGGTGGAAAGACCTATCAAGAAATACCTCACAACCTCGGAACTTCCCAAAGATCCTCTTGAAGTCGCGAAAGTGTGAAAGCGCTCAGGAAGATACTTCCTGATTGGGGAAGAACTGTACCGACAAGGGTACGCAAGTCCGTTGCAGAGGTGTGTCAGTGAAGAGGACGTTGAGACGGTCTTTAAAGAAGTCCATGAGGGGGCCTGTGGTTCTCACATAGAAACTGATGCCCTTGCCGGGGTACTACTCCGCCGGGGGTATTTTTGGCCTACCTTGAGGAAGGACGCGAGGCAGTTCGTCCAAAAATGCGACAACTGCCAAAGACACGCTCTTGTCCAAAGACTACCCTTGGAAGTGATAACTTCGGCAAACTACCCCTACCTCTTCGCTGTATGGGGTATTGACCTCATTGGGCCTTTCCCGACAGCTCCCGGATGAGTTAAGTTCTGCGTAGTCGTAGTAGACTACTTCACCAAGTGGATTGAGGTAGAGCCTTTAGTAGCAATATTGGCAAAAGACATACAAAGATTTGTCTGGAAGAGTATCCTATGTAGATTTGGCGTGCCGAAGGTGATAGTAGCTGATAATGGTTCTCAGTTTACTGATGAGGGGTTCTAGGAATTCATAACCGACCTCGGAATAAAATTGCACTTCGCGCCGGTGGCCCATCCTTAGAGCAATGGACAAGTTGAAGTGTCCAACAGAACGATAAAAGATGGTCTAAAAAAGAGGTTGAAAGAAGCAAAGGGAAAATGGCCAGGAGAGCTTTCGAGTGTGCTGTGGAGCTATCGAACAACTCCCAGAAGGGCCACAAGTGAGACACCCTCTCACTCGTCTTCGGCACGAAGGCCATTATCCCTGTCGAGATTGTACAGCCATCTGTGAGGATACAGGTATTCGACGAAGAAGGGAACAACCTCAGTCTAAGAACCAAGTTGGATCTTATTGACGAGCTCAGAAAGATGGCTAAGCTCAGAAGAAAAGCTTTTCAGCAGAGAGTAGCCATTGCTACAAACTAGCATGTCAGGCGTAAAGGAATCAAGAAAGGGGACCTCGTTCTCCGAAAGGCTAAATTTGAAGCCCGAAGGCCATCTCACGGAGTACTTTGGGCAAACTGGGATGGACCTTACTTGGTCCTCAAGGAAGTTCACCCAGGAGTCTACAAGCTCGGTGATACCAAAGGTGGAGAATTGAAAAAGACATAGAATTCAGACTCTTTGAAAAAATTCTACTCTTAGAAAAAAATTTCAAAGGGAAAAGTTGTACAAATCCTTATCGAAGGTGACTGACCGAACATGGTTATTTTCGAGGGTGTAAGTATAAAATTATACATCTTTTTCTGAAGGACACCGACCGAACATGGTCACTTTTGAGGGAGTAAACCGAACATGTTTATTTCCAAAGGTGCATTTGTGAAAATAGACAGTCCTTGCCGAAGATGGTTGCACACCCCCGATCATGGTTAACGACCATGGGGGTTGTTTCCTAAAGTATATAAGTGTGTATACTTAAAGAAATTTTCAAAGGCAAAACTATGCAATATACCGAAGATGGCAAACCAAATGTCATCACTTCCGAAGGACCACGAGTAACTTGTACAAGTTTGCCTAAGGTATATTAGCCAAACACGGTTTGAGCTAATAAATGGAAACCAAAAATACAAGTTTTCCAAAGGTAGTCGACCGAACACGATCGATGCCAAAGGCACTTAACCATTTTTTGTGCTAATTCAACTTGACCGAATATGGTCGCAAAAACCCTCGGCCCCAAAGATAGTTTAGTGCTGAATAAGGAAGAAAATATTTGAGGAACAATCAGGGACTTGGCCAAATTTTGTGAAGAAAGAAATTTCGTTAATATATCATCACAAAATACAAGAGGAAGATTACAAGAAAAAAAAAAGCCTATTCGGGGTCTTGGCTACCTTTTGGCTCCCCGACATTTTCAGCTTCGTCACCTTCGGCGTCGTCTTCGATAGCACGAGCTTCAATTCCCAAAGGTGGAGGAAAGAGGAGATTAAGAAACTCCACCCTCGACCATTCCGAAGATGGTCCTTCGAGAATGTCTAGAGCTGCCAGAAAGGAAAGGTCGAGGTCAGGAAACTTGGACAAGACTTGGTGGCGAGCAAGGGAAAAATCGTCCTAATAAGAGGACTTAGTCACCTCATCGGCCTTCGCCTGCTCTGCCTTCAAGTCCTCTAGCTCCTTCTTGAGGACCTTGACCTCCTTCTCCAATTTCTTCCTCTTCTTCTTCTTCTCCTTCCTCAGCCAATCGACCTCGTCTTGAAGTTCAGAGTTTAGACCAAATGCCTTTGAAAGATCGGCAATAGCTTCATCCTTCTCTTTTTGGAAAGCCTCGTTCGCTGAGGTCAGAGGTATCACCTTCGCGCTGAGGTCAGACATCTTCGAAGAAAAGTCTTGAATCATCTCCCCCTGGTTCCTCAGCATTTCCTCCCGAAGGTTGGCCAACTCCTCCTTGGCAATCTTATTAAGCTCGCCATACTTAATGACTGAGCTAGCAAAGAGTTCCTTGGCCTTTGCCAAGGACTCCTCGGACCGAGTTCGGACCGAAGACTACTTGGCTGCCCAAGCTCAGAAATATCCACTATATGCCAAAAGCTGCAAAGGGAAAGACTCCGAAGAAGGTTCAAAAACCGGAAAAAAATTTAGGAAATTTTGCTAAGTCCTAAAGGGTTCAGGGCTTACTTGGGCAGCATGTTCACTCATCCTTACGGTGAGGACCTCTTCATTTGGACACTCCTCCGTAAGAGACTAGAACATGGTAATCGTCATGATGCCCTTCGCCATCTGAGGAGCCATTTTCTGGATATCCTCGGTGAACAAATCCATGTCTTCCATGAAAGTCTAGAAGGGCTCCCTCGGCACCTTGTCCCTCAGGATTTTGTATCCTAAAAGGCCCTCTTCTGTAAAATCACGTTGAAGTTCCATTAATACATTATCCCTTAGCCATTCATCTATAAGGTCTAAAATACCAAAAATTCCTAAACTTATAGAAGAATGGCTAAGGGACAAACCTGGAGGAAGTTCGGCGTCTTCTCCCTCAGAGTCGCTAACATCGAAGACCTCAGCGGGAACATCTTTGCCATTCCTCTTTTGGTGTTCCTCAAGTTCTTCGGTCGAAAGACCCCCGACCAAAGTCCCCAAAATCTCTGCAGCAGTACTGGGACTAAAGAGAGTTGAACAAATGGCCGGCTCTGAAGATGGGTTGGCGCGAACAAGAGTTTGGTTCTGCACCCCCACGGCATCTTCGGGCGGAGGTGGAAGAGAGTCCTCCTTGGCCTTTTTCAACTTCGACGCTGAAGACGGTCCCCCCGGTGCCTTCTTCCTCTTCGGCGCTGCCTTCTTTCTTTGCTGCTCCCCCTTCTCGGCCTGGCCAAGGAAGAGATTCTTGTAGAAAGCAGTGGACTTGTCACCCATCTCTGCAAAAAGAAGAACATCAGTGTAAGTACATAAGGGTATATATGACAAAATCTGGGAAGGGACTTACTTTCTTCAAGAGCCGGATATGTGAGTTTGCCCCAAATGAGCTTTACCAACCACGCCTTCTTGCCATCAAAAAGAAGCTTCGGCATATCCTTGTCAGTAATATGTTCCTTGACTATCCCCAGTTCCCGAAGGACCTCTTCGGTCGTAAAATTCCATCTAATGGGGAAGGGGTATAAAGAACGCGGAGGGACCTCGGGATCCCAATCTGCGATAGCCCGAATACGGCTATCGAATTCTTCGAATAGGGTTTCTAACTCCAAAGTTAGTAACTTCCTGGGATCTACTACATCAATATCAAGAGTCCCTGAAGCCCATTTGGTTGGCACATCCTTCCACTTCTCATCTACATTCAGAAAGAAGAACTTCTTTTGCCACCCTCACCAACTGTCCTTCATTCCGAAGGTGAACATATATTTCTTGCTCCCTGATCCCCGAGAAAGCAAGAAGTAGAACCCGCCCTTCGGAACGGGGTGGAGTTTGTAATATTGCATAAAAAAAATGAAGTAATGTTCTGTCTTAGAGACCTCATACATGCAAAGGAAGGCGTTGAAATAAGAATAGGAGTTCGGGGGAAATTGGTTCACGGCTATGCCATGGAATTGGCAAAAGTCGCAAACCATCTTCGGGGGTGGATACCTGAGTCCCACTTTCAACTGTGCCCGAAAGACAGTGATCTCATTGGACCGAGGGGCATAGCTAGGCATACCTGGACTAGGTAGCCTAGTGACGGCATAAAAAGGAAGAAAGAATTTGGCCGACCACTTCTAGACCTTCTCCAAAGTGGCACAGCTCGGATGAGAGTTGAAGAGAAACCAACTCTCAGGAATGGGATATGCCTTAGCTTGAGGACAAGACATGTTCGGGAGGAAAAACTAACCTCAGGCAGATGAAGGAGAAAATTTTAAGAAAAAATGGAAACTTCGGAAATAAACCCACCTAGTTCGGACAGATGTAGAAACTTCGGAAGACCGCCGCAAGTGTTGCCAGAAATTACTTCGCCGCTAGCACCATCGCCAAAGAGAAGGTAAAAAGGAAGAGAAAATCAGAGAGCAAAGAAGATGAAAAATGAGAAGTATGGAGGACTCTGGAGGAGTAAGGGTTTATATAGACCGAAGGAGGCAAGCGAAGCATTGCCATAATGACCCTTCGCAGGCGAAGGGACATAACCGACGTAACAGACGCGACCGTTTGCCAGTCGCCTGGTGACACGTGTCACCTGACGCAAGAAACAATGGCACACATTCTGACAGCTGACGGACCTATGCAAGTCTAGCCCGAAGTGACGCGTCTACCTGGTCAGAGGATATGACGATTCACTGGCAGGCATGAGTCTTTCACGAAGTAACGCGTCTATCTGGTCAGAAGATATGACGATTCACTGGCAGGCAATAGAAAACTCAGAAGGGAAATATGCACTCCAGTCCGAAAGAACAACTTCGGGAACATCAAAGCCTCGGCCAAAAAGCAAAGAGCACCACTTAATGCCGAAGGAACTACCTCGGATAGGAGAGACATCTTGAACCAAAGAAGTGCCCTCTTCCGAAGAAGGTAACCTCGGTCAAAAGTCCAGTCAAAGTAACTGAGACGACTGTCACCTCCCAAGAGTTCCACGATACACTTGTAAAAGCTCAAGCACCGAAGATACAACTTCGGCTTTCCGAAGGGGGCATGTGATAGCCGAAGGGCTATTACCTTTGGAGGTCTCCCAAATTGGCCTAATGAGCACCACCTTCGGGAAACACAAGTGACCAACCTTGGGAAAAATAGGGCCCTCACCACCCTCAGAGAGGGCTTTGCCCCAACCTTGGGGGACACTCACACTAACCTCAGAAAGGTCACATGACCAACTTCGGATAGGGATGTCTTTCACCACCCTCGGGTTTTATGAACCCACCAACCTGGGAAAGGTATCTCCCTATCCTCGGCAAAGGGAGAATGCCTCCCGAAGGTGCCCCGCTATGCCGAAGAACCTTTCCTGACGGCCCTCGGTGGTGATATCTAGCCGAAGGGTCCTGTTATTCCGAAGGAGCCTCATACCCTGAAGGGGTCTGGTTCCTTGAAGGTGTCTTGCGAAGACACGACAAAAACGGTTAAGGAGCCTCTGACAAAGAGACCTCACACATACCTTTTCCCTCTAGACAAAACGTCCTATCGCCAACTGGAGATACCTATCTCCTCAGGTATGGATCACATATAATCAAACACATGTCATGATCTAAATGGGTTATGTCAAACGGCCTCCCCTGTTTTTGCCCTCCTATAAATACTTAGGAAAGACCTTAGTAAGGACATAAAACTTTCGCTATTTTCCTCATTCTCTGCTCCTTACTATTACTACTCTCACAAACACTGACTTGGGCGTCGGAGGCTCCTCTCTTGGAAACACATTCCGAGGAGCTCCTAACCCTTGTTGTTTTAAGTGTTTCAAGCACCTTCATACCGGAAGTCTCTCCTTCAGGCCAACATGTTA
Organism: Aquilaria sinensis; assembly: GCA_005392925.1. NCBI lineage: Eukaryota > Viridiplantae > Streptophyta > Magnoliopsida > Malvales > Thymelaeaceae > Aquilaria > Aquilaria sinensis. The sequence continues at coordinate 141,947 of SMDT01003092.1, read as the reverse complement.
TACAACGAGGATGCCGACGGGCATCACATGTGTTTGTTGGTTGTCAATGGCTGCTGCATTTGGTTACTATATCTTGTATATATGCATTGTGATTTTTTTATTTTAGTGTCTTTGGATGTAGGTTTTGACGATGGTCACATTGCCTATTGAAACCAAGTGTTACCCTTACTAAGTTTCTCAATGAAACTTACTCCCCTCAATTCAGTCATTTTAGGTCCAGCAAAAAGATCTTATTCAAACTAACATTTATGGTTTGAGTTTTGATCTGAAATTTTAGGTACATGAAATTCCATATGTCTAGTTATGATCTAGAAAGTTTGGTGATTTTAGGAGCACATTTGGTATTTTTAATGGTGGTACTTATTATGTTGTACAGCAGCTATCCAGCATCCTGTTCTGAAGTCCATTGTGTCTCAGGCACTCCTAGAACTTAGGGTGTGTATTTAGCTAAGTTAAGACCATCATGTAATGCATGTATACATGTTCATGTAGTGTATGAAAAATGAGACAAGTATGTGAATATTTTAGTAGTGTTTTGGCTATGTAAGTGATGTGGTGCATAGCTGCCTAAGTGTTAATGATGGGCTGTTTAATTGTCAATTCTGTTTTGGCTACATAAAGTTGTTAAATGCAAGGGAATGTATTTCCTATGTGTAATAGACATATATGGAGTAGCCTTGGAGGGCTTTCCCCTTATGAATGAAGTGTTTGCACACTTATGAAATTTTGTATAGGCAAAATGGTCATAAAGTGACCAGAATTTTGACTCTGCACGTAAAGTTCTATGACTCCCTGTGTAGACCAAATCTTGGTATAAAATTTTGACCACACCTAGGGAACATCTAGATTTTGAACTGAGATTTGGAATTTTTGAATTTAAAGCCCTGTAGCCAAAGATATGACATTGCAAAATTGGCTAAGTTACTATTCATTTGGTTAGAATTTTGTAACCAACTTCAAAAATTCATAACTTGGTCCATAGATGGACTATTGATGTAAAACAAAATTTCTTGGTTTGGTCTAAGTCTCTACTTGATAATGGAGCAAATAAAACAAGGGGTACATGGCTAGAATGATATAATTTATTAGTGGAAGTTACAAGTGCAGTGGCTGGTCACTAGAACTTAACAAGATTGCCTAATGTGTAATAGCCAAGATTAAGACTTGTGCTAGTGTTTTCCTTCTTTGCTGCCATGGTGTGCATAAAATGTGAATATGTGTGTGATGGTTGGACCAATATACATGTGTTTACATAGTGCCCAAGAGGGCCACTTGGGTATGCACACTAAGGGCAGTGTTCTAATGGCCTACAGAACATTACCAATCCTAGGAGTCTAAATGCACAATTTTTGCGTCATAATTGGACTACCTCAAAGTGGGTAACACCTTCGATGGTCAGGTAATACTTATTTAATAATTTAGAATCCCTAGCTTAAATACTTCATTTAGTATGAATTAGGAAGTCAAGAAAATTATAAGAATGTGAGATGATTTTTAGGTTATTTTGGCACCTAAATGTCACTGTGGGGAAAATAGTCATTTTGTATTATGTTTTGATAAGTTTGGGTTTTATGCTCATAAGTAGTTACTTGGACCCAAATTGAAAACAAACCAAAGTTTAGGAGAAAATTGCCTAAGTTTTAAGTTACTATTTGGAGATGGAGCTCATAGAGTACCTAAGTGAGAACAAGCTTGCTCTTGCTAAATTTTGCAGTGGTGAGGTTTGGAAGGGCATTTTTGTTGCTTAGGAGCTTAAGTATGCATTAATCTTTGTTACCCCTTTGTTGGTTTTGGTTTCTTAATGTTCCTTGAGCTTGGCTTTAGCATGGTTAAGCTTAAATTGGTGTATCAATTATGTTGATTTTGTGTTTTTGTGTTGGAACCATAGGAACACCCTAGAGCCTATTTTACTTGGTGATGCTTGATGTTTGATGCTTGCTTGTTCTCTTCAATTGAGGTAAAGGATTTAGTTTACAAACCCATATAATGCATATTTTAGTTCTTGATTGGTGGTTTCAAGTAACTTGTAAGATATGCATTGGTTATGGTTGGATTCGGGTATAGTGGGATAATATAATCCATTTCTTAGTTTGGGGTGTTTGTACACCTAAAGCTTGGATAGTTTAGCATTATAATGACTTATTATAGTAGCTGTAGCAATCTAGAGCTCGTGGAGGTAAGGCTTGGAGGTTTGTATGCCATAGGATGCCCCAAAACAAGTTATGGAGCAAGATTCGGGCTACATGGCTCAAGGACCTGGTGCCACAACTCCAAGGGTGGCATTATACCGTTCAAGCGCTATTTTTGCACCTAGCCACTTTTCCTGCGGCACTGTAGCATCATCACTAGTGTCATGACACCATACGCAAAACCATGGCTGTTTGCGGGCTCCAAGGGATGGGCCTAGAGGTGCTTAAGGGCCCTTAGGATTTCTCAAGATGCCTTCGTACCCCTATAGTTCCCCAAGGCACTAGGTCATTGATCAAGTTTTCTTGGAGGCAAAGAAGGCTTGAAAGAGCATGAATAGAAAAGAGCTACAAGCACTATAGTAAAGCCATTAGGAAGGTTAAAGGCAATTCAGTACCATTGGTGGCCTAGGTAAGCTTTAGAGCTCAAGGTACCAATGAAAAACCCTAGTATATTTATGGGTCTTTGGAACTTATGGAGAACGAGTCCAACCATACCATGGTGAACCAAGTAATGGTGGATAGGTGAACACCTCAAGTGAAGGCTTAGTGCGCTTGTAGCCTAGCTCAAGTTATGACTTGAGGCCCAAGTGAAGGCCTAGTGCACCCTTAGTAGGTAGGTCCAGTGAGACCTAGTATGCTAGTAACCTAGGCAAGCTTTATAGTTTAAGGCACCATGTGGGAGCCTAGTACACCTAGTGTGGATTGAGGTTTAGTACACTAACAACCTAGGCAGGCCCAAGGGCTTAAGGCACCATGTGGGATCCTAGTAAACATTGTGAGTTCCTTAAAACTTAAGCAAGAATCATCCATCATGCTCACCTGTGCAACAACAAAGGGTAGGTAATTTAGTGAGCCAATCTTACTAGTAGTTAAGCCTTATTGTAAGGATTAAGTAGAGGAGGAAATCTCAAGGGACTTAAACTATGTACATCTGTTTAGCCATAGGTTGCAAGCCCATGCAATAAAATTCATATGTACATATATGCTTGTCCTTAGTGTTTTTTTGCTGGTATCCAAAATTGTTACTAGAAATCTTCGGATTCTCATCCCATTTGTTGTTGTTGTTGTTGTTGTTGTTGTGCAAATATTGTGTCTATAAAGGCTGACAAACATTAAGAGTTGCTGAGCTAGTGTTTTCATATAGGCAACCACCTAGTGAATCTCTATAATTCTACTTTATACTGCTTTTGTGTTTGTGTGCTAACTATAGTTGTTTTTGGCCTTATAGAGGCTAGTGGCACAAGGAATGAAATAGTACAGCTTGGATCCCAATACTAATGTTTCAGTTATACATTTATGTACTAGTTAGCCTTTAATGTTCCTAGTCGAGTAGTGCATTATTAGTTGCTCTTAGGCATGTGCATAATTTCTATAGTTTATTAATGCACGTGCATGATTAATACTTGTAGTTGAAATGACTATGTTTTATGTTTTGACTTGGGTTTAGTCATGTTTAATAAATGCCAGCAACATTTTTTATTTATTCACTTAAAGTGCAATTCAAAGCCAATGCAAGCTTATGCATAGTGCATAGTAGGTTAATAACTAAATGCATGAGAAGTTTTAAAATTGGACAAGTAATTAACTAACCAACTAGAACTAGTATAGAACTTAGTACCATGGGTTTCCTGGAGGATCCTTCGGTGGTAGGGCTACTATAGCTGGTATCATAGCAAGGATCTAGACTAAATTAGGGGTTATTAGGGGCTTGGGAAACTGAAATCAGGATTTTGTCCTTATGCTAGGGTAGTTAGCACTAACCAATAGTATGATTATTTTGTGTGCACTGTTTGCCTCTGCTTGTAACTGTCAATGGTATAACTAGGTTAAGTGCAATTCTAGACGTTAATGATCTGGGAGAGGATCCTAGTAGTCTAATTGTGGATATTAGGGTAAGTGTTTGACTTGCTCCAAGGTAGGGTAGCATTTTGGTGCAAGTAGTTAGGATGTGACTGTCATCCCAAGAAAATGTTCAGGACCTCTGATACGAGGTAGGCAACATGGTCCATGAGATAGGGAGGATGTGGAACCTTCTAGGTGAGGACTACCCTAGGCCAAATACATTGCTCCCAAGGTTTACAAGTTGAACCCACCAACTTGCAATGGGTTAGGCAACACTAGAAAAGTTGAAGATACGCTAATCAAGATTTAAAACTTTTGGTCATGCAAATAATGAAGCAGAGTGGATGAGCACTCTTGTGCCTTCTTTTTAAGAATAAGGGTTCAAAGCCTTGAACTAGTGTTGTGGAGATAAATGGTTATCATCAATGGTGGAACTACTAGAAGCAGTTATAGAAGCATTGACTCTTGAAAAAAAGTTAGGAAGTTGTAGACACAAAGCAGCAAGGTAAAGGTTGGGTTACCTAACCTAGAAAAAAGCATGGATAATATCCATATAGTGTGAAATGGCTTACCCAACCTAAGAAGGAGCATGGGTAAAATGCCTATAACATGAAAGTCAGTTGAAGATAGAGGACAAATCAAGATGAATTGGGGCTTACACTTAAGATGCATGGAGTTTATGGCTCTAATTCTTGCACCTAGGAAATCAATACCATTGGTCATAATGGTCATTAAGCTAGAAGTAGCCATGGGCTTGATGAAGTCAAATTCGACCTAGGAACAAGTCCTCCTATAGCAATTGCCATAGGAAGTTGACCTAGTACACCAAAACAATAGTTTGGGCTTTGCCTTAACCAATCAAGTGGTCGAGGTACAGCCATTGTATAGGTGTTGAAATTGACAAGTAGGCGTAGTGAACTCATGGTAGGAAATGGCTAGTGTAAGGTAAGTCTTTAACATTTCACTAGTTGTTTAGTTTCATTATTGACAATTCTGACATCAGTTTTACTAGCAAAGTGTTGTTTAGATTGTTGCATAGTATTCTTGAATAGGGCTTAGGGTAAACCCAAGTGTATTAGAACCCAACGATATGCTAAGTGTTATAACCTTAAGGCTTACTTGTTAGTGTGTCAACCATATAAGTAGAGGCTAGAATGCTTTAGATTGGAACTATCCTAAGGTTCTATAAGTTGAGTTCTTTCGTGAGTTAGTTTTTGTTGGCATAGTTGGTAACAAATATTTGGCTACATGAATGGATAAGTTCATTAGAGTAACCAAGCACTGGAGCAGATCAGTCTGGCACCAAAAAAGTAAGTAGGTAAGTTTAACTTTTATTTTTTATTGTGGAATGTAGACGGAGGCTATAGAGGAAGCAAAGAGTAAGGAACTTATCCAGGGGTAAATGGGTGGGTAGAATTACACACTCATTGCTTGCATATGCTAATGTCAAGCCAGCAAAAGTGTAAGGGTTGCTTAGGATTCAACTTTAACTACTGAGTAGTTGTAAGGGAACCTTAACAATAGGAGCGATTGCCATGGACCGCGGAATAATTAGGTAACTTAAGGTCATTCTCCTAAGGTTAGGTGGAATCAAGGGCCATCAAGATTGCTTATGGAAATGGGAACGCTTGGCTAGTAGGTCTAGTTAAGCAAGTGAAGTACTAAGTCCTAAGTGGAACCTAGGAATTTGTGGTAGCCACTCATTATTCTAAGTTAATGCAAGTAAGTTAGTGGAAAGTTAAGCTATTAGGTCGGGAATGACCTAATGATGCTAGTAAGATAAGGCTTTGCCTAGACCCTTATGGGTCGAGTTGAGTAAGGCTTATAGGGAAAAGTTCATTATGACTAGTTAGAAGATGATTTGGAATTACCATATTGTCAAGTAATCTCCCACCTTACTGAGTGATTCATTTGGTCGTTGAAAGTGCTGTGTTTAGTTTAGGTACAATTGTGCTAAAATTTTTGTGTCGTGACATCGCCAGTTATTGGTGTTCACCAGAGTATAGGGAAGCCGAAGGTTCAGACGTTAGTCAAAAAGAGTTTTAGTTAAGCTAGTCAAATGCCCAAAGTTAGTACAGGTCCTATTAGACCGTAGTGCCTTACAAAGGAAAGGCGGGTGACTTATTAGATTGGCTAAAGACTAGTAGATAAGGCTTACAACTTTAAGGGGATAAGACCCGTCCCCTAGTGCATAGTATGGTGCACTAAAAGGAGTTGTAGTGGATGAGTTACTCAAGAAGTTTTGCATAACTAATCACCTACTGAGAGTAAACTAAACCAAGTGTTGAAGTTGATATCAGATACATGGATGATTTGATTTAGTGCAAGTGGGAGTTTGTTACTAATGTGTGCAAAAGCCAATGATTAGATGATTGTATTTTGTACTTGAGTCATGATATTTTATTGGGACATTATTCCAATAATTGTATTTGTTGTTTCTTTTTTGCATAACATAACCAAACACTAGCAATTCTAACTCTAAAATAATAATATTCTTAAATGTCCTTAGTCGAGTATTATTATAGAATTGGTTACAATAATACATGAAGACTAGTGTATATCGAGGCTAATATCAAATATATAATTTTACATATGGGTACAAGTTGGGGATCTTAGGTACTAGATTAACCCACCATGAAAACCCTACATAGATCATTATATAAGTTTCATAAGTAGTTTTCATAGTGATCTTGGTATATATAATTCTTTGACCCGATGTCATGAAAGTTCCCTAATTTGAGTCACTTAGTTTGATACTACTCTTTTACTACTCTTTGTTACTCGTAATTGAGTTAACGTGAAAGGTAGTTATTTGGTATGTCATATATCATACAAAGGAATTTGTATGATCAAAATAAGATTTGTTCTACCTATATAACTGGAGTGATATTTTTAGACCCCGTGATCGAGTAAGACTGAAAAAATGCATGACCATGCTTAGATGAATTTATATGAGATGCCAATGTGATCCTTATTAATCAATCCACTCAAGAATCAAAAACTCATATATTGGGCTATATGAGAATGACACATTCCATGTCGAGGACAAACTCATATACAAGTAATGATTATAAATGTTTTGTCGAGTCATCGACATTTTTATCACTTAGATAGCAATGACGCATAGACACCGTTTAGTGTTTATAATCATAAATGTGATGTATGATTATTACCAACATGGTAAGAACCAATAAGGTTGCACAATTAGAACCATTTAAATTATGTGAGAGTTTAGACCAAATTGTTTGGTTAAGGTATTATGATAATTTCAAATTAGTTATTGGCTCAAGTGTTGAGCCCATAATTATGCCCAAAATTAAGCCTAATTGGATCAGAGTTTGAAATCTTCTTAGGTTATGAATTTTTTACCACTTTATATAAAGATATATATTTTGTGCAAGAAGATTGTGTGTCACATTCACAATAAAAAGCCCAGTTGCATTCAACCCTTTTTCCATTTCTTGGAAAACGCAGCTAGCACAGAAAGGTAAACGAGGAACGTTACTACTTGAGTTCATATAATATATTATGATGATCCAATTAGTTCTTATGGATACCATTGAAAGCTTGAACATATCAACTGTTCAATTTTTTGCAATTTGACTTAACAGTTGAGTGAAAGATCTCAACCCAAAAGGTATAAAAAACAAAAATTTTAACCCACTATTTGTCATGTTTCACATGGATCTTGTAGAGGTTTGGGTTAATTTTCACTATTGTCTGGCTCTTGAAACCCTACAATAGTATTAGAGTAGCTTATGAAACTCTAAATTTGAATTGTTGATACATTCTTAATAAGTCAGGTTTTATACTTTTCCTTGATATTTGCTCATTTCTCAAGTATTTTTGATAGATTTTAGTGCTTAAATTACTTCATATTTCAATTTTAAGCCATATTTTAGCTTGGTGCAAGGTATGAAAAAATATAAGGAAAGTTGGAGCTGAATATGAATATTTCAAGCTAGAAGGGCTTACATGCTCTTTGATTTGAAGATTTTTGGAATTCATGAAGTACAAGGGCTTATTAATCTTTGTATGACCATGTTCATGCTTATGGAGCATTCTTGATCTTCTTCTGCTTTAGAGGCTTCTTCCCTTTTTCCTTGTTCATCCTCATCTTCTCCAAGAACATCTTCATGAAGAAATCTGTTGAGTCGTCAACCATGCCTGTAAGAAGAAAACATATCAAGTAAGTACTTCGGGAGAAAAAGAAAAGAAAATGGACAAAAAAACTCACACTTTATGAGTTCGACATAGGTCATCTCTTTCCCGAATAAGATGGACCAAAATATGTTTTTCTTGGCTAAGATCAAGCTTAGGCATATTAGGTCGATAACGTGTTCAAATACTACTCCAAACGCCCTACAGACCCCCTCAGTCATCAAATCCCACTTGATTGGAAAAGAATAAGGGTCCTAGGACTTCTTTTTCTCACCACAGTCAGCCATCTCCTTGATACGGCTGTTGAGCTCAACGAATCACTCCTTAAGGCCACCCTCCATAGACCTACTTGGGTTGTTGACGACATGCCTAGTGAACCCACAGTGCACTTGCCCAATATCACCCAAGCTTCCAGAACTGACACAAAGAAATACTTCTTCTGCCCATTCCTTTAGTTGTTTTTCGTGCCAAAGCTGAAGATCTACTTTTGGTCGCCTACACCTCAAGGCAATAAATAGTAGAATGATCCATCCTGCTTGGGTTGAAGCTTGTAGTACTGGATGAACATCAAGAAATGGCACTTGATCTTGAAAGTGGCACATATGCATAGGAAAATGTTAAAATGGGCATAAGTATTCAGTGGAAGTTGGTTGATCTTTATGTCATGGAACTATCAAAAGTCCTTTACCATCGTGAAAATGGAGGAGGCAAAGTGTATGTTAGGTCAAAGCATAGGAGGGCTCCTGTAATTTTCCCAAAACATGTAAAAAAATCTTCATCTTATTTAGGGAAAAATTACTTTCAGTCCTAAAACTTTTGCACATTTTCTATTTGAGCCCTAAATATTTACAATTTTCCATTTAAGTCCCAAAATAATTAAAACTTGTTAATTGTTAATCCTCAAATTAACTGGATCACAAGTGGCTAACTGCTTATCTGATGTGGCATATAACGTCCATTTAGACGATGACTGACATGTTGAGGGGAGTCAATTTTTTAATTTGGCAACAAATTTCAAACTAAAATAACGATCATTCTTCACCACATTTGTCTTTCGTCATGAACTAGCTACAAGACATGAGTAATAATTATAATGATTGATGGGATGAAGGTGGAGGAGGTGAGCGAACAAGCGTATGATGTATTCACCTAGTGGGTGCGCAACTCTCACGTCCCCTATTGTACCATCAACACATGCTAGGTCATCCACGAGCACTAGAACTACATAAAGTACGGTTGCCCAGACTCCGACTTCATGAAGTGGCAAGCCATCATTATTATAATTATTACTCATGTCCTGCAAGTAATTTACAGTGGAATACGAATGTGGCGAAATGCGGTCTTTGTTTTGGTCCAAAATTTGTTGCCAAAGTAAAAAATTGACTCCCTTAACATGTTCGTCAATGTCTAAACGAACATTATATGCCATATTAGATAAGTCATTAGCCACTTGTGATCTGATTAACTTGAGGACTAACAGTTTACATGTTTTGATTGTTTTAGGACTTAAATATAAAATAAAAAAAATTAGGACTCAAATAGAAAAGGTATAAAAGTTTTAGCACCGAAGATTTTCTTTCCCCGCCCTTTTTTCCTCGTCTTTTTACAGTTCTATCGTGAAAGACCTAACTAGAGCGGAGTCAGTAAAACTGGCGCCAAAACCTCCTCGGTAAAATTGCTTTTCGCGCCAAAATCTCACGGATACAAACTAAAACCCGCCCCTCAAACCTTCATTCATCATTTCCGTTCCCCCTTCTCTCCCCGGAGCTCTTCTGCCCTTCTCCGAATTGTTCACCGTGATTTTGTTTCTACATGTCTGCCATGGAAATGGCTTCCACGGAGGCCGTCCAGCGAGTGAAGTCATCCATAGAGCCGTTAAGAGCACCTGGACTAATCATCGCAAGGGCGCTCTCTCGGTCCGGCGGGAACGTTGACGCCGCTGTCAAGTTGATTCTTAAGGATCCGGAGTCGTTGATGATCGAATCCAACAACGTCACTAGAACCCTCACCACCACTGGCGGCGTCCGGGTGTCCGTCCGTGTAGAGGAAGAGGAATCTTCAGAATCGGGAGGATCAGACCCGATTCATGGGTCAGTGTCGCTGGTCCGAGTCAAGGATGAGCCGGTGGATTGCGGGGTTAGTGTGAAAGAAGAAGAGGGTAAACAATTGGGGGTTAAGGTTAAGGAGGAGAAAGAGGAAATGGTTTTGGATTGTCTGGTCCGAGTCAAGGATGAGCCGGTGGATTGCGGGGTTAGTGGGAAAGAAGAAGAGGGTAAACAATTGGGGGTTAAGGTGAAGGAGGAGGAAGAGGAAATGGTTTTGGATTTTATGGAGACAAAAGCCATAAAATTGGAGGTTGAAGTAGAAGGTACCGAAGAATCAAAAGTTAGGGTTTATGAGAATTCTATTGTACCATGGAAGATTATCAGGGGGATGACCTTTCAGGAGTATATCAGATTGATTCGAGTTAAGTTTGCGGCCGAACAACAAAAGGTGAAGGAATCGGTGAAAAAGGAACCGGATCCTGAGGTTAAGAGCTGTAGGCCGAAGGCTCCTCAAGTGAGAAAAATCAATGGTGTTGTTGTGGAGGATGACGATTTTCCAGAGGAGCCGGATTGGTTCTTGGTTGGCAGAACTGTGGTTAATGCCCTCTCAACAAGTAAAGGGAGGAAACTGGTTGACAATGAAATTGTTCATTTCGGTTTTCCTTCTCCTAATGCAAAGTATAACTCCTCGTGGATTGTTCGCTTTTCAACGAAGCGATCTGGAGAGGTTAGCTACTTTAACATTTTCTCTTCATATCATTGTGCTACTAATGCTGTTGGATTGATCCTTCCCATTTTGTGTTGTTGCTCTAGGTGGGTAGACTGCCAATGGAGTGGGCAAAATGTGTTGGCCCCTTAGTTTATTCCAGCAAAGTGAAAGTTCTTGGTCGGTGTGTAGCTGCTCCACCATTTCTTCATATTATGCAGGAAATAATGTTGTATGTGAGGTGAAGCATTGATTCTCCCCAAACCTTCCATGTTATACAAGAAAATTTATGGTTACTTTTGATATGTACTGTGTGTTGACTACTTGTCTGGCTTGCAGCTTCTATATACACCACTCTGTGTTCATTGAGACTGATAAGCTGTGGAGGCTAGAGCCGTCGAATAACGGTTCTACTGTATATCCTTTGCTTGATCTTTTTAGGCTTTTGGGCATTAAACCATATCAAAAGGTAATTTTTAAGCTTTCGTAAACAGTCAAGGATATTAAACATCACTTTATGTCTTGGAATGGATATGACTTTTGTTTTTGTGTTTCCTTCTGAGCAGGCAGAATTCACACCAGAGGAAGTTGACTCTCGAAAGCGTTCACTTGATTTAGAGGTATGTAATTCTCTTGTTCATATTCTGCCTAAAATGCTCTTGTTTGTCGGTTGCTTCAGTGAATGCAGTTATAAATAGAGTCTAATTACCAAGTATTGGTTGTCCATAACAAAGACATTGATGGATGGAAATGACATATATATGATTGTCACTGAGGTTTATATTTGTTCATCAAACTTGCAAGTTCCCAACCACAAAATATTTGTTAAATAATGCTGATGTAACTTCCTTGCGCTATACTTGAAGCTGAAATTTCTTTGATTGCTCTGAGTGAATTTTCATGGTCGGATCAAATGGTTTTCACATGGATAAGAGGAAACACTAGGATACATCAATGGTGGTGGGAGTTATATAAATCCTAAAAGTTTCTGAATAAAACAGGTTCAGACTGAAGAAGCTATGGCAATATGCCCAGCACCAACAACAAAGCGAAGAAGAGGTTGTGCACCACTGCCACAGCTGACACATCAGGATACGGATGAGCAAGCTATCTCAGAATCCACCCTGAACAAGATTGTTGGTTCTGCAGATATGTATGACTTGGAGGTAAAACCACTGTGTACTTTTGTTTTACTTTGCCCTCTCATGGTAATTATACAACAGAAGGACAAGATGATTTTGAAATCATTTTTGTGGTATTTTTTTATTTTTTTGTTTCTTCTGTTGTAGGAGATGGAACCCCCAAACACACTTACGTGTGTTTTGAAGCCATACCAAAGGCAGGCTCTCTACTGGATGTCCGAGTCTGAGAAGGGAATTGATGCTGAGAAAGCTGCGCAAACTCTCCACCCTGCTTGGTCGGCATTTAAAATATGTGATGAGTATGTAGTTTATAATGCACTGAAGCAAAAAAACAAGAATAGTTGCCTCAATTGAGAATTTAATTGACATATATGGCATGAATACATTTGTTTCTTGCAGAAGGGCTTCATCAATCTTTTTGAACATTTTCTCTGGTGAAGCCACAACTCGTTTTCCAACTGCTAAGCTAATGGCAAGAGGAGGCGTATGTTACTTGACTCTGCATCATGTCATTCGATTTGGGCCTCTAATTTCTGTTTGAGTGTTGCATCTAACTGGGAATGATTGCAGATCCTTGCAGATGCTATGGGGCTTGGGAAGACTGTCATGACAATTGCCTTGATACTTGCAAGGCCATATGGTGGAAGTTCTGACAAGAGGAAAAGAGATGTTCATCCAAACACAGCTCCTAGAGTAAAGGGAGGCACTCTTATTGTTTGCCCCATGGCTTTGTTGGGCCAGTGGAATGTGAGTTCTTTGGCATTTTGAGATTGAAATGGGAACCATTTTATTGGTTCTTCAGTTGGATACAGCTAATGTAATTACGTCTTAGTACTTATATTTTAGAGCTGATTTCTGTAAACCAATCTTTAAATATTTTTTTGATCACAGGATGAGCTTGCAACCCACTCAAAATCAGAAAGTCTATCAGTAATTGTTTACTATGGTGGTGACAGAACCCATGACCCCAGAGTGATGTCAGGGCATGATGTTGTCTTGACAACCTATGGCGTCCTACAGTCTGCTTATAAAAATGTAGGGCCAAAGCTGGCCTCTGAAGCCAAATTCTTATTTAGGGCCAAAACTGGCTTTTGAAACCAAATCCCTTCTAACAAAGTCCATCTTGTCATGCAGGGTGGTGACAATAGCATCTTCAATAGGGTTGACTGGTACAGGGTGGTGTTAGATGAAGCGCATACAATTAAATCCTGGAGGTCGCAAGCTGCTCAAGCTGCTTTTTCTTTGTCATCTCACTGCCGCTGGTGTCTTACAGGAACTCCACTTCAGGTCTGTTAGCATTTCAAGCTTTCGTTTATAACTAGCTTCCTACCATCTTTACATTGTCAAGAATGTTACTGAGCATATTAGCTTTGATATGAACTGTTGTTTCCACAACTGCAGAATAGTCTGGACGATGTTTACAGCCTTCTATGCTTTTTGCGTGTGGAGCCTTGGTGCAATTGGTCATGGTACGATGAAGGACAGCTTCCAAGTTCCATTTGCATCATTTGTATCTTCGTTCATGTTTGGAGGAAAAAGGAAACAAAATATGGAATTGTCTAGTTTCTCACACCATCTCTATCTTCAGCCATTCTCTTTATATTGATTTATGGCTGTCATTTCGTGAAGGTGGCTCAAATACATAAAGGGACCTTATGATAATGGTGACCCAAAAGGGCTGAAATTGATAAAAGCCATCTTGAGGCCATTGATGTTGAGAAGAACAAAGGAAACAAGGGATAAAGTAGGAAGGTAATGTCATGGATCTTAACTTCTCTTGCTTTGTCTTTATTTCATAAGTGAACAAATAAACTTGTGCACACTTTGATGTTTCATGAATGTGCATATAGGCCTATTGTTGTTCTCCCACCAACTGATATTCAAACAATGGAGTGTGAGCAATCAGAGGCAGAACATGATTTCTATGATGCTTTATTCAGAAGATCGAAAGTAATTTTCTCCCTAAACTGTAGTCTTCTCCATCTACCTCTAGAAAATTTTAACCTTCATTGTCATAAGATTAATAATGAGAAATGCCCTTGATTCTTATGGAAAAACAGGTTCAATTTGATGAGTTTGTAGCTGCGGGAAGGGTTCTGCACAATTATGCTTCTATCCTGGAGCTTTTGCTAAGGTTACGGCAGTGCTGCAACCATCCTTTCCTGGTCATGAGGTACAAAGGCACTCTTGTCTTATTTCAACAACTTGTTTTGGTTACTGCTTGAACTATCTTACAAGAAGAAGAAAAATTACAGCCGAGCTGATGCTCAGCACTGGGATCTGAAGAGGCTGTCAAGAAGATTTCTCGAAGCTTCAGACTCTCCATATCAGGATGGCCCTACTAGAGCTTATGTGGAAGAAGTTATTGATGGTTTGCAAAATGGTGAAAATACAGAATGTCCAATATGCATGGAGGCTGCAGAAGACCCAGTTTTCACCCGATGTGCACACAGGATGTGTAGGGAATGCCTCCTTGCAAGTTGGCGCACACCAACATCAGGCTTGTGCCCCATCTGCAGGACCCAGCTGAGGAAATCCGACCTCATAGTATGTCCAGTTGAGAGCAAGTTTGATGCTGAGAAGAACTGGAAAGAGTCTTCAAAGGTTTCCAAACTTGTAGAGTGCTTACTACAGGTTCGGCAGTCTGGTTGTGGTCAGAAGAGTGTTGTTTTCAGCCAGTGGACTTCATTTCTGGATCTTTTGGAGATCCCACTGAGGCGAAACAGGATTGGATTCCTCAGATTTGATGGAAAACTGTCCCAAAAACAGAGAGAGCATGTCTTGAGGGAGTTTAGTGAAAGTCAAGAAAAAACAGTATGACCATCGTTCATTCTATAACCACATACACTGTTGCTGGTAACATTGAAATCTGAAGAATTTTAAGTAACGTTCGTTTGTTTAATGTGACAGGTACTCCTAATGTCTCTCAAAGCTGGTGGCGTGGGTTTGAACTTGACTTCTGCCTCCAATGTTTTCATAATGGTATAAATATCCCCATCTTTATACTCGCTGAGTTTTTGAAAGTGGTAAAAAGGGACCAATCTAATGCTTTCTTGAGCATGTGTAGGATCCCTGGTGGAATCCCGCAGTGGAGGAACAAGCAATTATGAGAATACATCGCATTGGACAGAAGAACACAGTTCGAGTACGGAGATTCATTGTCAAGGTGAGGAGCAAGTTTGAATTACGAGAGTGCATCCCATTTCTCTTTGTGGTTTCTGTTTCTACTGTTGCATTAAGGATGTGTCCAAATGTGGGTGCTTAGCCGTATTGCTTGTGTATTGCAGCACACAGTGGAGGAAAGACTGCAGCAAGTTCAGGCAAGGAAGCAGAGGATGATTGCTGGTGCCCTAACTGATGAGGAGGTCAGGTCTGCTAGGATTGAAGAGCTCAAGATGCTTTTCAGATGAAAAGAAACTAGTATTTATTAGTTTTTTGATTTGTTCTAAACTGATCAGTCCCTGATTTTTGGAGAGAGATCGACCAGGGCTTCGCTAGTAAATCAGATAGGTCATATAGCCTCTTTTTGTAAGTCCAGATAGTTTTCAAGGGCAGTTGTTCAATTGGCAGCAAACTACCAGGCTGCGCATGCTATTGTTTTGCAATGGGGGTATAGTCATCAATATTTTCGAAATTGTGTTTATTCTGATGCAAGCAAATGAGCAGAAGCTCCAATTCCAGGGAATCAACAACGAGAAGAGAATTTGATCCGTAAGAGATTGAAGACGTACACTGAATTGAATTCGAATTGAGAGAAGAGTGGAATAGGGAGCAATAGAGGAGCTCACATGTCATGTCACCTATCGTCTAGAATAAACGACTACAAGAATATAAGGATGCGAAATTTGAAATTACAACTGAATTTCAAATGAAAATATATCTCCTGCCGATCCAACGAAACAAGCGACGACAGGTTCCTAAGATGTAGTTGCTGGCCTCGTAAAATGATGCCAGAGGGCTAAAACGACGACGCCTGCTCCATAATCCAAACGATGACGTATGGAGCTGGCTTTTATTTACAAACAACTAACCCAAGAACCTTAACTTTCCGTCCTCGCCATGCACTGCATCAATTCTATTCTCCTTTAAAAACTCTTGTCCTCAAGAGTCAATGAAATCATGAAATCTAACCCGAAATGAAGTGTATTACTCCTAGGTAGCATCTTCAGGAGAAGAATGAGTCTACTGAACTAGCACCTCAATGATAGCTTTATTCCCCATATTATCAATTTCACGTGTCAGGATAGTCATAGGAGCGGGATCCTCCACGCCTTCTTGATCTGGTAATGTTGAGACCATCGGAGCCTCTCCAATATTCTTCATGAGCAGTGACACTTGGAAAACATTATGAATTTTTGCTTCAGGGGGTAATGCCAAGCAATGTGCCACTAGACCAATCTTACCAACAATCTAAAATGGTCCACAGAATTTTGCTCCCAGTTTGTGGCTGGAGGATGAACTCAATGTCTTCTGTCGATGCTTCTTGACCTTCAAATAAACCCAATCTCTTATCTCAAAGCTTCTCTTTGATCTCATTCGATTTGCCAGTTTTTTTATATGATTCTGAGCTCTCTTCAAATTGTTCTTCAATTCTTCTAAGATTTCTAACTTTTTGTCTCAACTGCATGTCCATGGCTTCCACCACAAAATTCCCGGTAGTAGGGCACATATAAAGGAGGAGCATATCCACATAAAGCTTCATAAGGGGTACATTTTAAGAAGTGTGATAGCTAACATTGTACCACCATTCAGCCATGTATAGCCATTCTACACATTCCTTAGGATCAGTACCTGTCATACACCTCAAATTAGTCTTCAGGCATCTGTTAACTACCTCAGTTTTTTTCGTCAGACTGAGGTTGGTAAGCTGCGGAGTAGTGCAGGCTTACTCCCTGTCTTATGAATAGTTATTGCCAGAACCTTCTCATTAATGTAAATCCTCTGTCTGACATAATAGACTAAGGCATACCATGTAGCTTATATACATGTTGCATGAAGGCATGAGCTACCTCAGGGGCTGTATGGGGATGGCTTAAGGCCATAAAGTGAGCATATTTGTTGAGCCTGTCCACAACCATCAAAATGACTTCCTTTCCATGTGACTCTGGGAGTGCTTCAATAGAATCCATATATATATCCCACCAAAGGGGCTTCAGGAATCAGTAATGGTTGAAGCAATCCTGGATATGCAGCATGATCCACTTTATATTTTGGCATGTATCATACTGCCTTACAAAATTTTGAACATCCTTGTGTAATCCCTTCCAGTAGCACCACTACTTCAGTTTTTTTTAGTGACATCCATACCAAAATGACCACCTATTGTACTCTCATGCATCAATTGAATCAAATTCTAGTGTAACAATGGAGCTTCCCCAATAACTAGTTTCTCTTTCCCTCTCAAATTCCCTTGCACATAAGTGAATTTGGGATGTGAGCCAGCATCCTTTGAAAGTTCCTGATGATCTTCTGCAGCCCTTTTATCTCCACTCCAACTCTCTTTGATTTCTTGAAGCAAAGGAGCTGACATTATTGATAAGGCCATGCAGTTAAAATCTTCATGTGTGATCCGTGATAGGGCATCAGCTACTATATTTTCTACTCCCCTTTTGTACTGCACCTTATAATCATAAGGCAAAAGCTTGATCGCAAATTTTTGCTGCAAAGGAGTGAGGACTCATTGCTCTATCAAGTATTTTAAACTCCTTTGATCTGTTCTGATTATGAAATGTCTTCCCAAGAGGTAAGGCCTCAATTTCTCTATAGCTAGAACTAATGCTAAAAACTCTTTCCCGCAAGTTGAAAGAGCCTGGTGTCTCTGAGATGATGCCTTACTTACAAAGGCTATGGGGCGGCCAGCTTGTTCAAGTATAGCTCCCAAACCTTCATTACAAGTGTTTGTTTCCACAAAAAATGGCTCCTAGAAATTTTGTAGAGCTAATACTGGGCTAGACTCATTGCCTTCTTAAGTGTTCAAAAGCTGCTTAGGCTACAGGACTTCAAGCAAACCCATTTTTTCTGAGCAATTTAGTCAAAGGTTTGTTTATGATACCATACCCTTGAATGAATCTTTCTATAATAGCCAGTCAATCCAAGAAATCCTCTCAACTGCTTTAAGTTTTTAGGAACCGGCCATTGGAGCATTGTCTCAATCTTTTTAGTGTTAGTGGAAACTCCCTCCTTACTGATCACATGCCCTAGATACTCTATGTGCCTGAACCCAAAGCTTCACTTGCCCTTTTTAATGAACAAGGAGTGTGCTCTCAAGATCTTAAACACTTGATTCACATGCCGTAAATGCTCCTCCCAGGTTTTACTGTAAATCAGTATATCATCAAAGAACAAAAGTACTAATTTTCTAAGCAGATCCTTGAATATGTTATTCATGAGTGATTAAAATATTGGAGCATTAGTCAGGGCAAAAGGTATGAAAATGAATTCAAAATAGCCATGGTGGCTTCTTAAAGCTATTTTGCAAATATTCTCAGGTCTCATATGAATTTGATGGTACCTGACCTCAAATCTCGTTTGGTAAAGTATGTAGCTCCCCATAATTCATCAAGTAGTTCTTCAATGATGAGAATTGGAAATTTGTCCTGGACTGTTCTTTTGTTCAAATCCCTATAATCAATACGTAACCGCTAGGTCCCCTTCTTTTTAACCAGCACAATAGAAGAAGAGAAAAGACTGGTTCTTCTCCTAATCACACCTCCTGCCAACAACTCATTAATGATTTCCTCAATCACATCTCTCTAACCAACAGCATACCTGTAAAGCTTTACATTAACTGGCTCATTTCCTTCTTTTAAGATGATTTTGTGATCAAATTCCCTATGAGGAGGAAGAGCCTTTGGTTCTTGAAACAAATCTTCAAATTGGGAAATCAATTGATCCATCCCAACAACAATATCTTCCTAGCTTGCATTGAGCTCCCAGTAGTCCAACACTGAGTCCCCAATCAGGTTAGGTTCTCACCGAACAACCACTGCAGTGCATATGCTTGCCCCCCAACAGTCTTCTTAGTGTGTTGTAGCAGCTTATCCACAGATTTGTTAGAACACTAATCAATCTTAGCATAGTAAATTCTTCTTAGCTGAACCTTTTTGCCTTGATACTTAATGAAATCCTCAATTTCTCGAAGTTCGAAATTGATGTCACCCAGTATCTTGAGCCACTGCACCCTCAATACTATTGTACACACCCTAGAGGAATTAAGTAAACATTTGCTATAAATGAAATTCCTTGCAGCTTCCACGTGAGGCCTTTGCACATGGCAATGTTCCTGAGTATGGTACCGTTGGCAACCTTAACACCAATAGGTCCCATGTGCCCAATTTTACAGCCAATTCTCTTAGCAACTCCCAAATCCAAGAATATATGGACGCTGCCAAAGTTCACCAACATCTGTAAGGCATTCTTGTCAATGTGTCCTGTGACTTTCATAGTACTACACCCCATGTTACCTGACAGACCATTCAGAGGAATTCGAGAAGCATTCTCTTCTCCTGTTATTTCTTCCACAAGTTCTTTAGTCTTCAGCTCTTCCTCAACTTCATCATTATAACTACCCAAAATCTCCAGCTTATGTAACTGACTCTTCCTGCATTTATGTTCTGGGGAAAAGGTTTTATCACACCAAAAACATAAATTCTTGGCTTTTTTTTTAACCATTTTAGCTACTGTCAGCTATTTTACCTTCTTGCTAGCTCATTCTGCCCCCATTTGAGGTTGTGCAATATTGACAGATGCATTAACCTGAGTAGGTAATATTCCCATAGACTTGTTATTGTAGTTCTTGCCAGAGTTAACTAAATTGGTGGCCTCTTGAAATTTAGCTAACCTTCTCACTTCAACCAAGGTCTTAGGTTTTAGCATGCGAATGGGAAAATGAATGTCATTGTACAACCCTCCTAAGAACAGGCTGACAATCAATTCCTCATGTAAGGGATTGGGAATGGGAATCTTATTGAGTAAGGCATCAAACTACTTTTGATATTGAGATATAGATCCCTTCTTTTTCAGATTTTTTAACTCTTTCATTCCATCACTATAAGCATATCCAAATCTAGCTCTAATAGCCTTAGCATATCCATTCCAGAAAAAAAGTGGAGTTTCATGCCATGTATCTTCAAGAAACTCCGATGACACTACAATGCATCTTCCTCCAAGTGAATTGAAGCAATAGGAACCTTAAGGATCTGAGAGACATTGTCAATAGAAAAAGAGTTGTTCACAAAAAAAGAAAAATCCATCCATCAACATTGTCACCTAAAAAATGCGGGAAATCAATCTTGGATAGGCAAGAGAAATTGAGATTACCATTAATTCACCTCACAGGATTTACTTCTTGAAGCTCCACAACAAAAATAGCATGGGCTACCAAACTAACTCCATCAATGACTCCTTGTTGTGCTACAAGATTCTGGATAATAAGAGCTAAGCCCGTAATCATCTCCTTGAGTGAAGCTAACTAGAATCGACTCTACTCAGCCTGAGCATTTGAATAGGTCAAAAACTCATCCATTGACTTCCTCCATTTTTTTATTTTGAGTACTGTCTGCCACTACAGGTATGAGGATCATGCTCTGATACCAAAAATGATACAAGCAGGTAAGCAAAAGCCCCAATTCCAGGGAATCAACAACTAAAAGAGAATTTGAGTCATTTTAAGATATCGAAGACTTACATTGAATTGAATTCAAATTGGGAGGAGAGAGGAATTAGGAGTAATAGAGGAGCTAATATATCACCTATCTTTTAGATTGAATGGATAAAAGAATATAAGGATGTGAAATTTGGAATTACAATTGAATTTCTAATGAAAATATATCCCCTGCGCTTGCAACGAAACGAGCAACAATAAGTTCCCAGGCTATAGCTGCTCGCCTCGTGAAACGATGCCAGATGGCCAAAAAAGATGATGCCTACTCCATAATCCAAACGACGACGTGTAGAGCTGGCTTTTATTTTCAAATAACAAACCTAACAACTGTAACTAACTTTCCCTCCTTACCATGCACTGCATCATATTCTCTTCTTTCTGTTTGTTCTTTTTTGTTACCTTCCTCATTTAATTATTTTCGACCAAGATTTGGGGCAACCAAACTTGCCCTAGTTGGAATTACACTTTCAATTCTCTTTTTCAAAAAATATACATTAGATTTTTCTAAACGTAATTGCTTATATTAAAGAGATATATATCTAATCAATTCTTATTGTCAAGTTTATCGTAGGAATTCAAATTTTAAACCCAGATTTATTATACATGATGCCCAACTTTATATATATATATATATTATGGATTATAGATATGAATTCAATATAGCTAGATTAAATAAATTCTTGGTGTGATAATTAAAGTTCGTCCCACGAATTTTAGGTGAAATTATATTCTGGCTTTTCCTTTTAGGAAATATAAACTTTACAAGTTAGATGTGACATTTTTTCTATTCAATGTCTGATATTAACTTTTTAAATTTTAATTTAAATTGTTTAATATAGATGTTCCATAATTTTTTATATTTAGTTGATAGTTTATTTAGAATTGGACAAATTGTTTACTCTCTCTATCCTACATTGGTTGAAATATCTAGATTTGATACAAAAATTAAGAAAGAAGAAAAAGTTTGTTATTTCCTCTTTTATCATTCACTATTTGCACATAAATACAAAAGGTAAAATCAAATAATAGTTTATTGGGTAATATGATGAAGTAATTTACTAAATATGAAATTTTTGATATGGAAGGGTATTTTGGTCCTTTTGACAAAAAGGCCACCAAAAGTATTCTAGTAATTTATCATAGTGTGATGTTTTTATTTCATAAATGAAAGTAGAATGATGGAATAATTCAACTAGTGTTTCACAAAAATACCTAAACTTATTTTTGCTTTTAGATAGGCCTGGTTACAAAATTCCTCCATGCTTTGAGTTGAATTTTCCTAGTAGCATGACTTTAGGAGAATGCCTTTACTCAAAGCCAGTAATTTTACATCCGAGGAAGGTTTAGAATCTGCAGAACCTCTGAATTAAACCTCTTTAAGTAATCCCGAAAGGATTTGTTCTTCTTTTTTTTTTTTAATGTCTAGAAGTTAATTCACCATCTTTTTGAAGAGCCGGCTTTTGATATACTACTGCAAAAACTCTTAAGATAACTCATCTAATAAGGCAAACATCTCCCTTTTTAGGGTTCCAAAGTAAGTGGATGTTGCCTTCGAGAGTATCGAGTTAAATGCCTTACACATGATGGTGTCATTAGCACCTACCAGGTTCATTATTGTGGTATACTTTTGTAAGTGATTGAGTGGATTGTTAGCCTATCATACAAATCCAACCTTTGGCACCTATAAGCCATGAGGAGCCCATGCATTACAGATCTCATCTATGAAAGGCTGGAGGCACATATAACTAATGTCCAATAGGGGCTCTTTTAAAGCCCTACACTCTTCCCTCATGTGCTTCCCCTTTAGTTGTTCTTCCATATTGTCCAGCCTTCTGATGGACAATGTTAATGTTACTGACCTATGGCTCCTAATGGTCTTTTCTCTCCATCGTTCCTCTAGCAGATCTACAGTCTCCTTAGTTAAAAGGGCTTGCCTTCCTGTGTCCCCATGGTGGCTCTCCACCTCCTCCTCTAGGGGCACAGAGGAATGCCTTGCGGATCTCTTATCATAATTGCTACTATAACTTTTCTAGTAGGGAGTGCTTCAGGGCATTGAGCTGATCATTTGCTACGGTTGCAAAGCCTTTCCTCGCTCTGAGTCATATGGAAATAGGTGGTAATTTTACCTCCTGTTCTCTGGGGGGGCTCACAGTCCCCTAAGGGGTACCCATGTAGAGGTGTCAGCTCCATCACCCTCTCAGCTAGTCTCATTGACAAAGCATGATCTCTTTGGTTCACCATTTCTTGGGCTCCCACAAGTGGTAACAAGTTGATACAGAAACGATCAAATTAGATGGTCAAAACCCTTATAGATGTGCTAGCATACAACCAAAGATAAGGTTATAGGATCCCAAGATTGTGTGCGCGGGAAAGACCCTCTGATGATTAGGTCTGTAGTGGCTTATAAGGGAGTAGAAAACTTAATTAAGGTGGAAGTGTTAGGATAAAGCATACCCCATCCTCCTTAGTGGGAAGCCTCTTATAGGCCCTATGATACTTTTATGATGGAGGAATTTCCTCCCATGACGAGACCAGCTATGTAATCATAGGGATCTTTCATAACATGTTGTCCTCCTCGCTAACGATTAATCCATTAGTTCCTTTAATTGTAAGTAGTATTCTAGTGGATAGTTCAGTTACTAACCCTAGGCCTAGTCCATAGGCCAAATCTCATAGGGTCCTGGTCTCTTACTTTAGTGGGCCTTAACCCCCTAATAGGCTAGAGTCCATTTGGGTATCAATGGGTATCAAGTATTCTGCACGTGGCCAAAGCCACTCATGTATATCTTTTATACAGGGTTGGATAGTCAGTAGTTGTATATGGTGGATTTCATGACCTAAGTAATAACTAACCAATTGTAATGAAATTGCATATTTCTCTGTCCTAAGTAGTTCCTTTTGCCGAACCTGATCTTATTAGCTTTCGCTAGGGCTTTTCTACAAAAACGTCTCATGTGCACCTTACCCTGCGTGTGTCGTACCCCTATAGTTACACTTTAACCACATTAAAACATTAAAATACCTAGTGTATAGTTATCTTCATCATCTTGTCATACTCCTTGCTAGCTACCACCATCCACTTCTTCTTCTCCATCCAGAATACTATGCCTTTTTCATTAAGACTGTAATCTTGATGAAAGTCTAAACTTCCACTTCGAGTGTGTCTAGAATCATCTGGAAATTGTGTAAATCCATGCTCAAGTTGTTGAAAAGCCAAGAAGCCAAATGGAATGGGTGGAGAGAAATCTGATTCCAAACCCAAAAATTGAATCTGGTTTCTAAAGCTACCACTGATCTATGCCAGACTATTTTAGATCCTGATCTCAGATTCCAAACTCAATTTCATAACTAACAATAAAGGGGAAATGCAGCAAAAAGAGGCAAAAGCCAAAAGGTTTCAGCAAAAAACATAAAAGACAAAAAGGTCTGGCATAAAAGCCTATCCTTTGCCCCTCATCTTTTACGATTTTGCTAAATGAATTCTTAATAGTTTTTTCAAGCACATATATGTATGCAAGCATATCATGATATATATAAAGTTATAAAATTATAATCATATGAGGAAAAATTCATAAATTATTTACAAAAAAAATACTCCCTCTGTCCTAGGTTTTCTGCTCTATTTGCCATTTTGGGCTATTCCATATTTTCTGCACCATTTTCTTTTTTAATAAGTTTTATCATGCTTAATGGCCATATTACCCTCTTTTTCTTCTTCTTCTTCAAAAAAACGAAAGTAAAGAGTTAAAGTAAATCCATCGATGGTTGTCGGCAATTGGATGCAGAACTGGTCAACCGACATCACTAATGACAGAGCTAGTCCACCGATGTTGTTGACGGCGGCCAGGCGAGGAGATTTAGGTCGAGGTAGAGGGAGATCCCCGAATCGAGGAAAGGGCCGAGGCGAAGGTAGGCGATGAAGTGAAGAGATCGAGGCGATAAACGAAGAGATTGGAGGCGAGAGGCAAGGGCAGGCAATGAGATCGAAGGCGAGAGGCGGAGGTAGGTGACGAGATCGGAGGTGAGAGGCGAGGAGATCAGAGGCAAAAGGCGAAGGTAGGTGACGATTTGAGGAGATCGGAGGCAAGAGGCGGGGAGATCAGAGGTGAAAGGCGAGAGTTGACAAGGCAGGAGATTAGAGCTGAGAAGCAATGAGGCGAGGAGGTGAGCAAATTCCACGTTTGGCATGTAGCAGTGGGAGAGGAGAAACGTTAAACTAAGGATAAAATTGGAAAATGATAGATATTTTTATCATTTCTTAATCTCCGTGCCAAATACAAATGGAGTAGAAAAACTTGGGACGGATGGAGTAATATTTTAGTAACAAATCTGCGATTTCATTTAAACATATATGTTACATGTTTTGTAAATATCTATCATTTATTTTATACATCAAGCACATACATATTTAAGATCCAATTAATACATATCTCAAGATTTGGTGAGAAGTGAGATTTGACAAGTTTAAATATATTTTTTTATAGAATGTTGAACTCATATATACTAGTGAATATATAGATTACATATTTACGATTTCATTTATACATATTTCAGATATTATTTGTACAATGTTTATACATATTTGATATTTAATTTGTATATATCTCTAGTATCTGATTTATATACATTAGACTTCCCATTTGACACTATTTTTTGTAATTAGCGTTAAAATTTTAAATAATTTATTTAATAATTAAAATGAAAACTCTAAATCTAAAAATTTTGAACTACTATAAATTAATTTTTTCGGAACTCTAACCTCAATTTCCACCGCGTACGTGATCCTCTACCGTTTTGTACCTGTTTCCGATGTTCCATTCCATCTGACAATTTTTCTTAAGAATCACTCGCCTGCAACCTGAAAACGAAAAGGAGGCACTCCTGGATATTGCTCTGGAGCATGAATTACAGAAGGTCAGTTCAGTTTTTTTCTCGCAATTCAGAGTTTTGAGAGTCAAATTTCCTAGTACATATATTTTCGATAGGCGGGTTTCTTCATTGATTAGGAAGGATGGGTGATTTTTTCCCCCGCCCATTCGATTTGGGTAGATTTAGATTTCTCTAGGCCATACGACTACATGGTTTAAATCAGTAGACGAACGATAAAATTTCGAGTTCCCATATCCAAAGTGCATTTCCTAGTGCTGCTTTTTGTTTCATCTTCGTTCTTGTTTTTCCCTGGATGGATCTAATGACTGGTTCTTGCTTTCGCATCGGTTAGATTTGGAAATTTCTTGTGTTATTTTGATGTTTTTATGTAGGGAAAATCGAGGTTCGAGATCATCACTGTTCGATGGATTTGATGGTCTTGAAGAAGGTGGTCTTAGAGCCTCGTACTCCAGTGAAATCAAGCAGCGCGACAATGAAAATGCTTTCGACAGTTTGCAGGACAGAGTTACCTTCCTCAAGAGAGTAGGTACCACCGAGAATTTCTCTTTTTCCCTTCCATTGTCTTTGACATTTATCTTTTTTTTTGGTAAATTAGGCTATATATAGAAAAACAAAAGATCAGCCGGAAGGCTGATTACACGGTTCAGAATTACAAAAGCTGTAAGCTCTCAAGGCTGAGCTACTAGTGCTACAATCTCTAGATCTAGAGACACCAACAAAATCTTCACAAAAACTGATCCTAATACAGTTAGGTAATTGCCAAAAAACAAAAGTGCCTTCTAACTCTTGATTGGCCGCCATATTAGCAAGTTGGTCAGCTACATGGTTAGCTTCTCTAAAGACATGATGAACCTGAGGAACTCTCCCTCTGCTCCTGAGGGACCTACATTCAGAAAGTAATGACATTAGCATAAAGGAAGAGCATTGAGATGAATTTAGAAGTTGAACCCCCACTTCCGAATCCATCTCAACTTGTAGAGGAAAGGTGTTGAGCCGATGAGCAAGCCTTAGACCTTCTCTAACTGCCCATAACTCTGCTTGTAAGGCAGAGGAAGCGCCTACATTTCGAGCAAAAGCAATCACAAATTCAACTTTATCATTTCTGATGATACCACCAGCCCCAGCCTTACAGATGGCTGATTGGTGGTTTATCCACGGCTTGTTAGGTTTTTTTTTTTTTTTCTGTTTCATTGATTGGTGGTTTACTTTCAGATTGTATGTGAGAAGTGAGCGGATTGGTTTTCTCGTTTAGGTTGCATGTTTCTAGATTTGTGAGGATTATTATGTTTCCTGTGATTCTAAGCGGAAGGATATGGGTTGAGGATGAGCTATATGATCTACGGATTGGCCAAAACTATGGTGCTGTTGGGACATAGTGATTTTGTCCCTGCCCCCAAATCCGTGGTGTATTTCTTTAGTGCCATTCAAGTAGAGCTGCATTTTAACTGCGCCTGGTTGTATCAAGTTGTATATATGCTTTAACTTGATCTTCAGTTTTAATCCTCGAAATATGAAGTCTGCTTGATGGCAAATTGAATCCATTCATCTGATGCCACTGCTTATTTACTCTCTGAGTTCACTGCTTCTTATTATGTAGCAATAAAGCCTATGAGTCCTTTAATCCCCAGTGATCAATTAAAACTAACACATCGTTGAGTCCTAGTACTTGGATCTGCAAATGGTGGTTGTTCTCCTCTCGCTAGAAATTTGTTTTATTGTTGTTATAAAATTTCGGTATGCCTTAGGTGAGAATATAAACAGTGTGGATGGGACATCCTTACAAATTGTACTATATTTTCAAAGACTAATAGTATCAGCTATTTTTATCAGCTAACAGGTGATATACATGAGGAGGTGGAGAGTCACAACCGATTGCTTGACCGAATGGTATTTACCTTGCAGTGAGCATTATCTATAATTGGAAGTTGAACGGTGTAGAAAACAAATATACTTGCTTTTGATCGGTTTAATCTTTTATCAATCTTTATGTGGACCCTGATTCAGGGTAATAGCATGGACATCTCAAGGGGTCTAATGTCAGGCACAGTGGACCGTTTTAAGAAGGTAATTTAGCAAAATATCTGCTTTCTCAATGGAATTTACTTTTTGCCTGTATTTAAAATATCCCCTTAGTTCCTTGGTCCTGAGTTCTCATATGAATGCTTTTGTCATTCCTAGGTTTTTGAGAAAAAAACAAATAAAAGAATGTGTTCACTCGTAGCTGGTTTTGCGGCTGCATTCCTTACTGTATACTATCTGATTAGGTAAATGATTATTTCCTTCTGCGCATTCAGGCTTTATAGAATTCTCGCTATCCTTTGAAGACCTCACCCTTACCTGAATCTGTTGCTTGAATAACTGTGGCAGGTTGTTGACCTACGTACGTGGTTGAAGCAGCCATAAACTGCAACGAGTCTAGCCATTCACAGCTGAAATTGTAACTCAAGATCTATGTAGGCAATTGAGGCGCTCTTCTGCTCAGAATCTGGTATAGTTTTTGTCTCATAGTTGACATAGGCTGGTGATATTGTTAAATCCCTATTAGTTTGTCACTCCTCGAAGTTTGGTTGTATATTTTTGTTGAATGTTACACATACTGATAATTCTTCAGACCTGGAACAAAGATCAGGGAAAGTAAAAAAGTACTTTCAACATAGCGAGATCATGAAATCAAAGTTCTGTAAACTTTGGCAGTGCTGTCTTCTGACATTGTTTTAGCCAGCTGCAATAGAGGGCTGCATGGCTATTCCACAGTTTTTCTCTGTTCTTTCTACGGATGCTAGCAATCTTCATCAGACCATCGCTTTGTTGCTACTATGTCATAGTTTGTTACTTGTCAATTGCTTTTGCCAAAGAAGCTTGAAATTGTACATTGCAGATTTGGCTGCACATTAGAATATATTACCGAAAGTCCGAGAGAGAGAACGAATAAACAAAAGCTCTGGCTTCGATTACTAGGAGGTTTGTTCTACATCTGGCAGAGAGTACCAGAAAATTGATATCGCTTTTTTTGTTTTTACTTTTGGTTGGTATAATTACTGTTATTCTTTTTATCCCTCACTGTTAATGAGCTTTTGGTTTATTGAAGGATGGGATACATAAGTGTTGGACTGAATTTGTTTTGGTCCCTCGAAAATATAGGTTAAACTTGTGGTACGAAATATTTCTTCTGAAACAGACATGTAATGTGTTGATGGGAACTTTGTTCAACTCTGGGCTTCCACGCAGGCTTGGCTCAAGGCTATCCGATTTGGATCAAACAATAGATGTTGTGTACCCCTTTTCCGGACAAAATAAATGAATTAATATATATGTGTGTATGTATGTATATCAAACATGAGGTTTAACATACTGCTCCTTGCCGGTCAAAAAGAAACAGAGTAAAATCTATTCGTGATCCTCTTACTGATTTGGTCTTCTTGCAGGCATTTACCTCTAAAAGTGTCCCTTTAAGTTCCTGATTT
Organism: Aquilaria sinensis; assembly: GCA_005392925.1. Taxonomy (NCBI): domain Eukaryota; kingdom Viridiplantae; phylum Streptophyta; class Magnoliopsida; order Malvales; family Thymelaeaceae; genus Aquilaria; species Aquilaria sinensis. Next base: position 112,846 of record SMDT01003092.1, on the reverse strand, counting down.
CTCTTAGCAATTAGTATGTCTAATTTCATTTTATTTCGTCAGTTGAGACATTATTTTGGATGGAACTTACCTATGTGGCATTTATATTGCCACGTGATCTCTTTTTTTATAATAATAAATAATTATACTCGAAGAATAATAAACATCCGGTTAAAGTTAACGTAAATACATGATCTTAAGGAGTTAAAAGATAGATTAACTGAAACTTCATCTCTTTCCCAAAATCTTCCTGCGTTTGTTTTGTTGAACTCATGATTATGCAACCTACTCAATCAACATCAATTCTCAAAAGAGAAAAGTACCAAATAAACTTACTATAGTTATACGTCTGGACTAATTTGTTCATCATTTTTTTAAGTGGTTCAAATTTCATCACTAAAATTTTGGTTTGGGCTCAAATTCATCATTAGATCGTTAGTTTTGTTGACATTTAAACTAATTGGTGACGTGGACGTGGATGTGGTGACCTAATTATCAACTTAACTTTTAACTTTCTTGAATCATACAAATTGACCCATCAATTTTTAATGACTCCAATAATACTTCCTCATACTGCTAGAATTTATCCAAACGACATTGAAGATGTCGATGGGCTTCACTACCGCCAAGTCATCCTCCAAGGACGCCACTAATCCAGCCCGCCCTACCGTAAATCCAGCTGCAATGCGACTCAACTAAATCAACGAACAAATCGGCCTCTAAGAACAAACAAGGCGACAAACAAATTGGTGAATCAACAAATAGGGCAATGAATGATCGGTGAACAAATCGGTGAATTGATGATCAGGGCAAAGAACAATAGGTGAATCGACTCTCAAATAGCAAATGAAGCAGCATTGTCGATGAAGGAGGTAAGCAGCGCCAATTAGCGAACAATCGGAGAGCTAAGCGAGCAGTTGGGGTCGAGAAGGTGCTCAGCAGAGGCGACGGAGTGAAGGAGGTGCTTGTCAAAGACAGATGGCATGGAGGAGGTGGTCGGTGATGAAGACAAGCTAGCTAGAGAATAGGACGGCAAAGGAGAAAGAGGTGGAGGAGAAATACGGCCAAATCCCTCAGAAATCCTAAGAAATCCCTAAATGCCCTAGAATTCGCCCAAATGCCACATGCATCCTTGCGTTTTGCATAATTGGCATGCCATTTGGACGATTAGTTACCACATAGTCATCATTGGTTTGCCACATATCACATCCAGACAGAATATTTTAACATTTGATAGAATCTTTCCATTGCCAATTACATCGGTAACCTATTTAACCCCATTTCAAAATATTGATACTTGATTTGGCACCAAATGTTATCTTTAGTGATGCATTTTGCACCACTTAAAAGAATGGTGATCAAATGTGTCTATGACCAAAATTACAACCACTTTTTTGGTACTTTACACTTCTCAAAACAAACCTTTTTTCACCAAAAAAAAACAAACAATGAGCATGGCCAATGAAACTGAAACTATCCACAACATCTTAATTCCATCAAGAGAAAAAATTAGAGAAGCTAGGTGCACAAAAAGGAAACAATAAAAGAACTAAGATCACTAACTTTGAGGTGGGTGTTGAGTAGGGATAACAATTGGGTGAATTGGGTCAAGTTTGGGATAGGATATTCAGGTTCGAGTCTAGTCAGGTTAGCATAAATTTAGGTTCAGGTCGGGTTATTTGGGTTCAGGTTGATTTCGTGTTCCGGTTAAGTTGGGTGAGGTTTATTTGGGTTTGGGTTCACTACAAGTCAGGTCAATTTCAGTCTCGGGTAACTTCAGGTCAAGTTTTAGGTCAAATTAGAGCTAACCTTTGTATTCATTTAGGTTATTGGTGTATAGGCCAAAATGATTGAATCGATTCATATTTTTTTCAATTCTTGTTAAAATTTGAATCAAAGAAATCAATTTTTTTGTGATTTAATTTAAATTATTTTTTTAGCATATTTAATCAAAATATTCATAAAAATCTTCTTCATTATACTTTAGTACATATATAGGTAATTTAACATTGTTGGCAATATTTTATTATTTTTCTTAACCCATATTCTTCAATTATCACTGTACAGATCATTCACATCCTCACCCAACTATTACCCAAACATACACTACAACGATTTTGCTATACTTATATTCCGATGAATTTTGGGTAAAAGTGCAAAGATTTCAAAAGTTCATGGACCTATGTTGTAATTATTATGGGTGAATGAAATAAATTTTTTTTAAATTTAGGTATCTTATTGTACTATACTTAAAAGTTTAGGAATTATTGGATTTGTTCCAAGAAAATATTTAATTTTAATGTTGACAAGTGTATTATTTTAGTGTGCTTAATCTCACTTCCTTTTGTCAAAATAAGATTTGTTAAACTTGTGCTTAATTTTCAAGTATTTCAAGTGTTATTCTAAAAAATGTGTTTTAAGTTTATTGAGGAAACTTTTTTTTTTAAGAGAAGTTAGTAGGTCATCAAAATATGTTAGTGTTTGAATCAATTTTGATTTTCAAATAACAAGTTTTTTTAAGTTATTTCATGTTTAATCCATTAAAGAAACAGTTTAACATGTCTTTTTATCACCTAAGTCTACTCAACTCCTAAGTTTATATTTTAATGCGTTAAAATATTTTAATTTAAAGTCTGGTGCTACTGGTTATTTTTTAGATATCAAGTAATATGTTAAACTTTGGTTTTAACCTACTAACTAGAAGCCAGAAAGCTTCCGCCCAAATTCTTTGACTGGTGCAATTTCAGCCAAAATTTGAAATATAACTTGGACAAATTAAAAGACGCCATCCAGATAGTCTGGCAAAGCATTTAATTGTCTTTCTCTAGCCATTTTTTTCCATTTAAGGACAATATCAAGTTTAATGTGTTAAACTCAGAACTTAACACAAAATTTGAAGCATTTTCTTGTATAAAAAAATAAGTAACAATCACTAGTTTTTCAAAAGCTTTTCCAAACATCTTCAGCAGATGTGCAACAGTCTCCTTGCCCCCAAATGAATATAAATTCATGAAGAAACACTTTAGAAAAAAAAATCTTGGCCATTAGAAGTGAGAATCCATCATCTAGATCAAATCAAATGTTCTAAATTTGAGATTTGCCAAAAGAGTTTGTGCTTTCACTTGTATATATATCAAAATTGCTATTGTTTGAGCTTGTAACCTTGTAAACACTATTTGATGAGATTGAGTTGGTGAGGTTTCTAGTTAGTCTCTAGACAAACTAGTGAGTGAAAGGTTGTTGATGAGGTTTTCAGTTAGCCTCTAGAAAAACAAGTGAGTGTTAGTGGTAAAGACAATTTACCTAAGGTGTGTGTGTCTTTATGTACTCATGACATTTATAGTGGAGAAGAAAACTCTCAAATGGTGAACTCGAGAAAATGAGTATGCTCTCAAAAGGAGAGACCAAAATTCTATAAAAATCCTTGTGTGCAAGCTTCTTTCCTTCTACTTGTTTGATCATTACTTGGTGATTTGTCTTCTTTCATTGGTTTAAGTTGTTTGTTTTCAAACATACTTCAAAGCAAGCTTTCAAAACAAAATTTAGGATTATTGTGATAGTCATTTTCTGGTTCGAATAGGTTTATTTGAGCTTCTTTAATTACATTTTGATTTAAAATATTAAAATCTCATTTTCGGTGATTTTTGGAATTCAACTAATTCACTCCCTCTTGGTTGCACTTGGGCCAACAAGGATAGATGCTATAATTTTAACAATTGCCTATCAAGTTCATTAAACTTACTAAATATAAAAGTGACTTATTTTCAAATAATCCAAATATGAAACTTACTAAATATGGAAATTCCTTCCCTAAACATGGAACTTACAAAATCTAAAAGCCCTAAAAAAATAGAAGCTACTAAATATGGAAATCTCCTCAAAAAATATGAGAATTATTGAACATGAATGTCTAAAAAAAATGGAGCTACTAAATATGGTAGTCCCCTACCCAAACGTGAGACTCACTAAATATGAAAATATTAAAAAATGGAAGTTTCTAATTACAAAAGTTTTAAAAAATAGAAATTACTAAATATGGAAGCCCTCATATTTAGGAATTACTAAATATGAAAGATAATAAAATATAAAAGTTAAGGTTTAAGGTTAGAGTTAAAATCAAATCTTATCGGGTTTAGTCATCAGGTCATCTCAAGTTAGCCTCGAGTTCGGGACTTTTTAGGTTTGGGTCAATTCAGGCTTAGGTCATTTTGAGTTTGAGTCATTTGGGTTTAAGTTTTCTCGGGCTTCCCTTCAATTGGGCTCAGGTTTAGGTCATTGACTTTTTTTGTCAAATCGGGTCAAGTCGAGCTTGGGTGGAGATGGATGGGGCCAGGTCATCTGGTCGGGTCAGTTTTTGCTGTCCTTAGCATTGAGCTGGTTAACCCTACCTAGACAAGAACCTGCCCGGCCCTAGGAGAGGACCAAGGGAATGCAAGCCATTCATGAGCTTGGGAAGGGTGTGAATAAATTGGACCTAGATCGGACTAGAGACCGAATCTTGGTCCCAAGCATGGACAGGCCCAGACTGGCCAAGCCTAACATTTGACGCGCAACAGGCTTCAAGAATTAGAAAAAAAAAATGGGAAACTTGCATAAAAGGCCTTCCAACTACTTCAGATGGCTAGCAATGGCCAAACTAATTTTTCCCCTCCCCCAACCCCTAGAAAACGGTTAGCTTTTTAGGACATTTTGGGGAAATGAAAATTTTAACTCTCCTATAAATAGAGAACCTCATTTCCACTATTTCTCACACCATATAAAATGCCTTTTAAACATTTTCTCCAATACACTTCTAGCTTTCATCTATTTTCTTAATCTCTATTTAATCTCTTCTTAATCTCTAACTTTTCTCTCTCACTCATCTTAACTAATGGCATCAAGAAAAAGTGCTCCTTCTAGCAATGGTGTGGAAAGGTCCTTGTCCCGCACCAACTTGGTATCCTTTTTCGGTCACCACCTCCTCCTAACTCAAGTGATTCACATCCAAGATGATTTTGATCACGACAACATAGATATGGTGAATATCAATGTGGGGCCTAAGGATCAACTTTCCGACGACAACGTGGAGGAGTTGCAAAACTAAGTGGAGGAGATAAGTCACAATCGACACCACAAAGCCAACATCCTGAGCCCCACAAGGTTGATCCAAGAAGACTTGATTTGAGGTGTGGGAGCACTACGACATCGTGTAGGAAAGAGAAGCGAGGTATGCAAAGGGCAAGCATCGCAATAAAAAGTTGGCGCATAAACTTAACTCTGAGGTAAAAAACGTTGAAATGTCATTTAGAGAATGTCCACAAAAATCTTGTTCTTGGTGCAGCCGTTGATGTAGGGAAGAACCCCCAGGAGTAGGTGGAGGCCTTTCAGGACCAAGAGGCTGGACAAAGAACTATTGGGCATGAACTCCCACTACCTCCTCAGGATTCAAAAAGGGCAAAAACTCCCTTGTTCATTGATTTTGCTCCTTGTATTATTCCAACTACCAAAGGATGATTCTCTTAACATCGCCTTCACCTATAGCATCAATTTGGCTCTTTTCCCAGTTGGAACGCTTCACAAGTTCCGTATTTGAGCAACAAGATTTCATTAGGCTTCTAATTTCTTTGGGATTTGGGATTGTTTATTTAGCTCTTAACACCTTCTGCTCATGATTGCCAAGTTGTAGCTTCATCTAACTTTGACAACAATTTCTAACAGCAAATTAACATTGCAACATTTTGTACAGTTTAGGACTACTTGTGCAACAATTGATGCTTTGGGATGAATCTGCAACAAAGGACATAGTTATGAGACTACTCATGCACTTTACCCATTTCTAATGGTAAATGAAAATTGCAATGTTTTGGATAGTTTAGGGCTACTTGTGCAACAATTAATAGTTTCAGAACCATTCAAGCAATTTACCTTTTTACAACTGAAAAAGCACCACCTTTACAAGTATACTCACACCTTACCACCAAAAGCTAGGTAATTGTTGCAAATGACCTCCGACGGTTTCAAAAAGTTCCAATTCATCCTTGATTTTTATTACTCGAGTGACAAGTAACTCAAACGACGGCCAGAGTAAGATGGTAAAATGAGGGGAGCAAAAATAGAAGACGACCCTATAAAATATGAGAATGTTGTGGCTTTTCAATCAGTAAATCATTACAAGAAAAAGTGGAAATAAGAATAATGTAACCAATGCTTAATGCTACAAAACGAAATCGTTTAATGCGTCACTCCTCAGAACCATCTTCTTCAATTCCTTGGAGCAGCCGAAAAATTAGGCGAAAATAAGGCAGTGATGTGTGTGTATTGTCCTACTCAGTGTCCCTGAGGCTTTCGCTTGTCAGCCACATCTTTTTCTGTGCTATGAACACAATTTCATCCCCTTCCTGGTCCGACTCTGAACTGGGGCCAGCTGTTGCTACTGTTTCCCAGTGCAAAGCTGGTAAATACTTCTTTACAAAATCTACCACAGGTTGTTTGTCCCGGATGATCACGAAGCCACTGGGCCTAAGCATACGATCCATCTCGAGCAACAAATCTTCAGCACTACACCCTTTCTTCTCAACATCAGAGAGGACGGTCCATGCATGAAGCAAATCATAGGTCCTGGGGTATGTAGAGAAGGCCTCACACCTGCCAGCATATTCCATTCACATGCTGAGTATTAGATTTGCGCCACAAGATAATTTAGGTATTCTTACTTGCAACCTGGATGGAGATTTTTTTTTTCCGAACACAAACATACTAGACACCCAAAACCCCAGAAAAGAACAAATGGTGTACAATGATATCAGTGGAATGTTTGTAAGGCTCATAAGAATCAGTAATCTGATGTGACTTGCCAGCTAAGGAGAGAAACTGAAACACAGGAGGGGAAACCTGACTGAACCATGTAAACAAACTCTAGAGCAATCTATAATTTCCGAGTAATTTTTCATGCATACCAGTTATGGATAGATCCAATCAGGCCTCTGTCATAGATCAACTTTAATGTGTTTGGCCCATCCTCTGGTACGACATTCATAACCCAGACATTCTTGTCCTTTAGAGCAGCTGCAAATGAACCCATGTGTGCTTTCATGTCCATCAAATTTCTCAGGGTGTCAGATTCAACTTTCGGACTCAACAGATCCCAATAGTTCTCTACTCTATGGCGCCATGTTTCCTGCATGCAGCAGCAAAGAAGTCAGTATTAAGCATAATTGCAAAACGCAGAACATATGCACCTGTAGAAAAACACTAAAAAAATTTATTGAGATTTGAGGGAGACAATGCTGCTATGCATTACCGTATCCTTTTCAAACATATCCCTCAAGTAACCAAAGTCAGCAAGTCGAGGAGGAGGACTCGTCAACCGAGCTGGCCAAGGAGCTAATGCACTCCCTTTGGCTTTATGATCGCCTACAAATAATAATAATAATAACAATAATAACAACAACAATAACAATAATAACAATAACAACTTCTGTCAAGAACAAAATAAAAATAGAAATAAAAAAGCAAAAGAACAAAGAGTCAAGCTGTTATTAGTTTATAAGTAGTTTTATACGGGTAACAGGAAACCCTTACCCTCCCAGTAAACTCGCTCAACAACAAAAAAAAACAAAAAAAAAAAAAAAAGGGACAACTGTATTTAACTATGTAAAATTAAGTAAACCTATAATAAGATGACAAAACTGACAAGATCATGAGAGAACCACTCCTGTCATCTTAAAGGAGGTCTTCTGTACTTTAATTAATGCAGGCAAATAATCCATATTATTGGTAGGAAAAGAAAGCAATGCAAGCAACACCAGGGAAATGAATATACTGACGGTCAGAGTATGGAGTGATGCATGCTTCCATTGGCACATTCCAAATTGCATCTGGGTCATCATCAGAACGGCAGAGGGGAGGCTGTGTCTCAGGTTTCCTTTCCATGTAACAGTCATTTGTCAGTGGCTTTTGCCAAATGACAGTTTGGTTCCTCTTTGCAGCAATTGTCCAGCACATACGTCCCACAAGGTCACTCATCTCTCTCCAAATTCTGAGATCCTCTTCATCTTGAGCATAAGCTTCTGGTGAGGAGTATGCAAAATATCCTCCTGGTCTAAGTAACCTGTCCAGCTCAAGAAGAAGGATCCCATCCCTTTGAAGCCAATCAATTCTACAACGAGAACAGTGAGCAAGTTCAAATGATCTGCTTGGATAAGGAAGTCGCTTAGTTCCTAACACACCAAGATATGCAGGAATCCCTCTTTCCAAAGCAAATTGGATTTGGTTCTGGTGCACATCATTTGGTGCCAATGACATTGCTATAATATCAGATGAAAGAAGATAGGCTCCAAAACTAGCAACACCACAGCCAACATCAAGAACAGCCCTTATGTGCCCTTCGTTGTTTATATTATTGTTAGGGAACTTCAACATCTGCGAAAGTAAAACCACACATAAAATCATGCATGCATGCAGGAAATGTTTAGTCGGGGCACTACATGAACAACAATGATGCCCACAAAAACAAACAAGCAACACAAAACAAAAATGCAGAAATAACAAAGAATCCAGCTATTAAACAAGTTCATGGCACACTTGAAGGGACTGCAATTTTCTGGACTAGCCATCTTACATTTGCAATTGATGCAATATACTTGTCAGCTCCATAGTGAAAATGTGTGCCTCCCCCAGGGAACACTATCTTTTCAGCTTTTACCACCATCCAGTTCTGGTCTGATTTCTCGTGTGCAAGATGAGTATGAGGAATGTTTGCTTTCCACACCTCATCTCTGCTCTTTGGCCACTTAATTGGGATCTACAGTATCAATGGAATCATCAACTTGGAATGTTCAAGCTCACTTGCAAATCATACTACCAACAGAGTTGCTCCAATACTCTTAAATACTCTGTTTAACCGAGTCTCACCTTGTATCCGGGTGGAGGGGGAATCAAGCAATTGTATCTCCTTTCAGGAGGGGGGCAGTGACGCTCATAGTGCTCCATCACAGACAGGTCCAACTTCAATCTCATCTGGTAAATTAGATTTCTGTCTAAGCAGGGAATCAACTCTGAATGCCGATCATCACAAACCTTAATCAAAGGAACAAGAACATAAAAAAACAGAGAAATTAATACCATTAGTGGAAGAGAGCGAGGTGACAAATTGAGCAGAGGCAAGAAGTGAGTGCAAGATAAGGAATACCCAGGGCCAGGGATACTTACTGGGAAACTTTTTGGTATAATAACCTCCTCTCCTTCCTCCTGTCCAAACTTTGTTGATGATTCATCCTGCTTGGCATCAGTATCATCATCTCCGCCCAAAGATGCTCCGAGCCTTTTGAAAGATTTGCTACTAAATTCTAGAGCTGATGTACCATGACTTGAAGAGCCAAAAATGGATCCATAATATACATATAGGAAACCAAGAAAGATAGCCACCACACACAATGAGGTGATCAAACGCTTCTTTTGGCCTGTATCAGACCTTCCCCTCATTGTTCTTTAGTTATTTGATCTTTCAGAGCTACAGATTTATTTTTCTAGCACTGCACCTTCAAAAGAAAGAAGTCAATATGCCCACATCAACTCTAGCAGATGAACTACATAAATTCATACAACATTGTACTGCAATGGACCCACCTGCAAGCACAGAACCAAGAACTGGTGAATTGAACTCCTTCCACTAAGCAAAAAGCTAACAAGAAGAACAAGATTCACCAAACTCCAGTCACAACCGATTATCAGAGAGGTAACAAGCAACAATAACCTACAAATCTTATGACCAGAAAGATAACTGATCCACTAAACAAACGTTGCTTGATTCATACAGTAAACAAGCAACCACCACCAAGTCCCAGTGGTGCTTCAAATAATGAAGTTCACAAGCCTATATCTACAAGTTGCCGCTGAATCCAGAATCCAGATCTTTGTTTGCTGGTATTACACAATAACTAAGGCGGAACACAAAAAGGCAACAAGCAAGCAATTGAACAGGCAACGGACCAGTTACCCAAATCAAAACCAGTTTAAGGCACGAAGCAACCTGTGCAACTAAGACTAGAAGAGTACTTAAACCAGGTGCTTAACCCGAATAATGACTATTATCCGATCTCACATTTCCATGAATCGAAACTAAACTAACAAAGAGAGCGAAAGCTTAAAGCAGTAAGTTTAACCAGCTAAAAATAACAGATCTGGGTCAGAATCCAACCAAAAACCCGCTGTCCAATACAAATTCAGCCATTGGGAAAAGAACAAGAATTCGAAGTTCGGAACTTGATGAACAAGAGATCAGACATCGACCCACAAGAAGAACATTTCAGGCCGACACAAAAAGCAAGACGAAATTCGAATCCGACAAGGGAAACGAATCATGAAAGGTGTTACTTACGAAAGATTGGATAGATCCAAGAAAGCTGGTCCTCCGTCGTGTGTGTGTGAAACCGGAATAAGGAAGCGCAAGAGCAGAGAGAGAAAGAGAGATGGTTCAGATCTCGAGTCGGTAGTGTCGCGTTCGCTTTAGCCTGGTTCTCTGGTATTTCTATTTTTAGTGAGGGGCGAGGCTTGACTCGGTGGATTTGGGAATATTTTACGTCCTACCTCGCTTTACTTCTGTATGCTCCGGATGCATGTTACTCTTCAGATCATTAATTCCACCACCGCCCTTGTCCATTCATTTTACACTTTGAATTGATATTATAATTACAGGCTTTTGATGAGCTGAAATGGTGATTCTCGGAAAAGAAAGAGACTAAATGGGAATTAGGATTTAAAATGATATCTTACCTCCTCCTACTTTTTCTGGACTCGGCTACTTACCTCCAAGGTCATGGAAAATATGAGTTTAATTAATTATACATGATCTTACTCACTCTCCCAACTTAGTATTCTTATATTTAAAATAGGCAAAAGGAGCAAATTCGTTACTAAAATGTATTGGAAAAAGTAATTTTGTTACTAAACTTTTTTTAGAGTAAATTTACTCTTAAGGCCCTGTTTTTTGGCGAAAACAAATTCAAAAAAATGAGTTAATTCAAAAATGACGGCGGTCAGCTTTGAATCCGGGTAAGGATTTACGGGTTGGGTCAAATGGGCCGGGTGGTTAGTTGGGTCAGGATTTTCTATTGTGCCACCCAGTAAAACGTCAAGGGTTTAAGGCTGTCGTCTCGATCATCTCTGCCGGCACACCTTCGTCTGAGCCACCTCCGTAGCTCCTCCGCCTCTGCTCCATCGCGTCCCTGTATCCAGTGTGGCTGACCTTCGTGGATCTCGCTTTCTCTCCCTTTGGTTCCAGACCAGAAATCCGTGTCGGCCGCCCTTTGTCTGAGGCACCTCCGTAGGTCCTCCGCCTCCGCCACATCGCGTCTCTCTATCCAGTGACACTGAGCGTCGCGGAGCTGTCGCCTGAGGTCCGATTGCTCATCCCTGTTGCCTAAGGTCAGTAATTTTTTTTCCCCTAATCATATTTGTTACTCTTCTCTCCGTCTCTGATTTCCACTAATCTTGTTGCAGTATATGCCGGCTTACTGCGAACCCCTTCCCACCTAGTCGCGTTCGGCTGTTTGTTCCCAGGATGAAGAGGCTAAGGCTTCTGATGAACTTCTAATGTACAGCAACGAGGATGAGTTTGAAGTGTTTGAATTAAGGATCATACATAGGAAAAATAGGTCAGTTAATTACGCCCTACTTGCCATTCTAACTTTTGTTTCATGAAAAAAAAAAAGGATTTGAGGATACTGCTATTGTGTTGGGTTTGTTTGCTATGTAGTAATTACCTCTTTCAAATTTGGAAAGATGTTATGTGGCTTAAGTATACCAAATTGTTACCGGTAATAACTTTTTCTAGAATCCTTATTTCGATCTTGGAGTTTCATAGTCCTCTTTGGGTTCTGTTGTCAGTGAATTCTTTTCACTCAAAGTACAGTCTTGATAGAGCTTTGAAGCTGTTGAATTGCAGGTTCATAAGTAGGAATCAGTGTACTCATATGTTGTGCCATGTACAGGACTGGGTATGAAGAAAACAAGGATCTGCCTATTAAACTAAATACTGTCATTGCTGGCAGATATTATGTGACAGAATACCTTGCTTCAGCTACTTTCTCTAATGTTGTTCACGCACATGATCTTTACACAAGAATAGATGTATGCCTGAAGATCATTAAAAATGACAAGGACTTCTTTGACCGGAGCTTGGATGAAATCAAACTTCTGAAGCTTGTCAACAGGAATGACCCTGCTGATGAACACCATATTTTGCGTCTCTTTGACTACTACTATCATCAGGTAATCTGCACGACTGTATCAGTAAGATTATGGAAAATGGTCAACTTATCTGGTGAGTCTAGAGAATTGGTCATTTAGGTTGGTGCGAATCCTTTTTCTTGAGTTTCAGAAGAAGCCCGCTAGTTTTTCTCCATTTTGAGTCTAGTGAAGTGGCCAGTTAGAAAGTTATCTATTTGTCTTTGTGGACAAGAAATGTCTGTCGTGTATTTTGGTCAGCTGTAATTTTCTGTCATCTTCGGATGATCACTTGTTTGGATGATTTTGATGACAACTGAACATGCTTCTTCTTGAGCTCTAACTTTTAAACAACCTGGTGGCATTGTGCATGAGGCATGCACAACTACATTGCAATACTTGGCAGTATCCAATTATTGGGGGAAATACGGATGGTTGTTCCTTTACATGATGTCGCTAAGCTTTTCAATTAGAAAATTTAGGCTTTTGCCTGAAATTTTAAACATGTGGTGTTAGGCAGGTTTTGAGAGTTGAACATTTTATCTGTAAGCTGAGATGTTTTTGCACCACATAATATGATTGCTAAGGCTGTTTTGATTATCCACCATATTTATGCTGCCAATAACTTGTTTTGCGTTCATATTCAGGAGCATCTGTTCATTGTCACTGAACTCCGATGGGCAAACTTGTATGAATTTCAAAAGTATAATATGGAGTTCGGTGTGAAGCTTACTTTACTCTGACCAGGTTGTAGGTCTGTTCACCTGCTATTTGCTTGATTGTTTAATTCCTTCTATTCTGCGAACTTTGAGTATGAGTTGGCTCTTTTTTTATGGAATGACCACATTTTTGTTAACTGAAATGTTGTAATTGTCGTGACTGTAATACTGACCTGGTATTTATTGTTTTATGCAGTTCATAACTCGGCAATGTGTGGAAGCACTGGAATACTTGCATGATATGGGCATTATTCACTGTGACCTTAAGCCTGAAAAAATTCTTGTCAAAAGTTATAGGAGATGTGAGGTAAAAGACATTGACCTTGGAAGCAGTTGCTTTCGGACTGAACACAGAAGTCATTGTGATCAAGGGGTACTACAGAACACAGTATAAGAGTTTAAAGGGGTACTACAGAACACAGAAGTCATTGTGATCAAGTTATGGGTTATATTAGTTCTTGATGTTATGCCACTGGTGTCAGTGATTCAGTTGTTGTAAATGGCTTTTTGTTTGGCGGTTATTGTAGGCATATATGGATTTTTGGTTGACAATTATGTTGCGTTTGGCATTCTTAAATGAGTTGTTACGGATCAGATTGTACATGGATTTGATATAATGTTCACTATTGCCAATGATGTTTGTACATGGATTTGACTGAATTATCTGATGAATACATACACCGTTATGAAAGCAATGGCGTGTAGATAGAAAATGCTGTTAAATGATTAAGTCAGTTCTGTCCCATAAATAGGTTTACATGTCCACATTACATACTGCAAAGACACTGATGCTTATATGGAAACCACACAACATGAGCGGGGAACCACACTCTGCGCATTCTTTTCACTTCTTATTACAAAGTGGGTGTATCAGCTAAAGCTGTGTCGTCCTCGTCCGCGTGACTGTTGCCGTCGCATCCTTCTCCCTTGATTCAGGGTTCGTGCAATTTCATCCCTAACGTGAGCCATTACGTTCCCATCCAAATGCACCTCCTCAGAAGGTAGTGAATTATCTGTTCCCACATCATGTTGCGTATACCTCCCCTGCATTGCACTTGCAATATCTTCATCATCAGCATTGTAGTTTCGAATGAAGTTGTGCAACGCAGCAGTGGCAACAACTAATTTGACCTGAACTGTTGCATCAAATTCATGCATCAGTCTCAGAATTTTCCATTTCTTCTTCCAAACCCCTATTGTTCTCTCTATGATATTTCGCAACGATGCATGATTGTAATTAAACTCCTGCTCCATTCCCATCGGAGGTCTGCCGTCAAAGTCTGATGGATGATATGGAGCTGTCCTATATGGAGCCAAAAAGCCAGGGGTGTTTGCATATCCAGAATCCACAAGATAGTATTTCCCTGGATAAGGGAGAAATAAACACTTTTATTATGTTCAGTTATATATAAAGCAATGTGACAAAAAAGGTAGTATTACCAAAGTAGAAATGGCGGCCATTTTTTTGAACATGTACCTTCTGGTGGAAATGGGAATCCAGAAGTCGAGTTGCCCATACTATTTCGTAGAACAGCCATGTCATGTTGCGACCCGGGTGTGCCAGCATACACATGGGTGAACCTCATGTCCCAATCACACACGACAAGAACGTTCTGCGTCGGCTCGCCCTTTCGGCCAATGTAGTAGTGACGTAGATCTTCCGATTCAACTATAGCAGGAATGTGCGTTCCGTCAAGAGCCCCGATGGCATTATAAAACGGCTGGCATCTTGCAATCACATATTCCGAAACAGTATCCAATGTTGAAGCGGCTGGTTTTATAACATCCTCCGCCATTTTACATACAGCCTCCAAAACTACTTTGTACCACACATTTATAGTTGACGCCGAATGTTCATACCAGCGACCAAGTCTGCGTTGTGTGTCTCCATGAGCGACCAAGCTGAGGAAAATTGCCAATGCCTCATGTGTAGTCATGCTATTTGATCCATGAAACCCGTAATGTTGAAGTAAGGTATTATGCAACTCCCAGAAACAAGGCACAGTCATCCGATACTCATCAAAAAATTCATCAGGCCTTTCTGTTAATTTCCAGAACAATTGTTCCCCTGTTTGAATGGGTTCTCTATTTGTTTGTCGATCTGATTGTGAACTGCTGGATCCATCCGCTATAACCTCCTCAATCACTGCTTTTGATATTGTGTCATTCTCTGTTACTTTTCTTTGACCTAACAACGTTCTCAGTCGGCGTACAATGTTGCGCATTCTCATTGTTGTAATTAACAACCCAAATACGTCAATGTTTACGTCAGAAGCGAGGGATATTTCGATTCTATAAGCGTCACAACGTATACCTGAAAACAGTGCAACACATGACTGAACTGTAAGAAGGCCAAAACTGTAAAAGAAATGGATCAAATGCATGATGAGTCATGCATGTCTCCATGGAGTGACCATAACACTACCACGTTTCAAACAACAGTAATCTAAAGCAATTGACAGGTTGCATCAGTCACTGGTACATTACCAACATTTAAAAAAAAAACATACTCAGACCGATCATTCATTACGGGACTCATCCTAACTGCTCTTCCTAAACAAGCAATCAGTTCAAACTTCATCAAACAACACTACCCTATAAACATACATAGTGGTTATTGAATGAAAACACGGATCATTGTCTACCGCAACTGATGGGGAAAACAGGTAAACATGTCCTCCTCACGTGGCCCCTCCCGTTCCTTTTTGTAGCTGTGCTCGCAGCCAAACCATCTGAACCTCCGCTGAACCACCACAACCTCGAAGGAACACAGGAATGGCTCTCTCATTCTGCATGAAAAAATCATAGGCTGCCAGCCAAAATGGATCCGCATAAGTAACACCCGGTAACTCCGCTACCCTGCTCATAACGACTCCCATGTCATTTGGATCGGACATTGCTTTAGCAAGATCATTCCATTCTTCCTTTCGGCCTGTGGTGAGGTAGTCACTTATTTTTGAAAGAGCTTCTGTTCGCTCTCGCTCGCCTGACTTCCGCTTACGTCCGCTGGATTTGCGACCAGAACGAGGGTCCTCATGTGAAATGCCCACGGGAGGGACATGGGAAGGGCCTGCAGCATGGAAGACACCAGAATTGGGTGCTGCCCGTCTTCGGAACCCTGACCTCATACCGTCTGGCTGGTGTCTACCATTGGGGACATGATGGATCGGCTCTTGGGTCTCGGTATCCCCAACATCTTCTGCAACAGAGTCCGCTGAATCCCCATTCAAGTTAGGGATGCGTGGATTGCCACCCATCTGTGGAGACCAACCAAATCCGGACAAATCCCGAACAGGAGCAAACATCCTCTCCATGTCAACCAAGTTGGGTAGCCGTTTACCCCTGAGTGTAGCTGCCAATGGGTTTTGCTGCAATACAAAGTGACAGGGACGTGTTATTTTCTAGTAATTCAAATTGCAATAACTGGAACAACCAGTATAGCAGTAGACTTATAAAAAAAAAAAAATCAGCAGTAGTAAAGTTACCTGAATGCGAGCCTCCCACCAATCATCATCTGCTAATATGGTTCCCCGATCATAATCCCACCCTAGCCCAGTCATAGAGCCTAGTAGTTTCTTTATCTCCTTGTAGGTATTCTTTAGTAGCCTCCACTTATTCTTAAGCTGGACTTTGGAATATGGCAAACCAGTTTCCTGCCGGAAACCATCAAAAATGAAGGTCCAGCCATTTTTTGTTAAATGGCCACCTCTCATTAAGTTCTGGTCAGCCGCTTCTGCAGCCCACCGACAGAAAATGTCGGTGGTATCAGGGTCCCAATCAGCCCGTGCCCCTCTAACATTGTCCTCAGGATCCCCGTTATGACCACGAACATTGATGCCAAACATTATAGTTCGTCTCCTCAACTACCAAGGAAACCCACATAGAAGTGTGTCACATGGCATAATATTCAGAACGCAGCAAACCAACACTGACATATAGAGATGTACCCAACATACAAACGCTGTAAACTACGATGCTACTAAGCAGCATGAGCATGGACAATGCATGTATGATTCATGGGGACGAGAAAACATGTGGGAAAAAGAAAGGAATAAGAGAGGGAAATTACCCAATAGCTTTTGACAGAAATGTGAGTGGGAGGTGAGTCAAGCACTCTGCTACGCAGCTTCATACAATACGTCACACAGCACCAGTTTTGCCCGAGACTTGCTCAACCTATCGAAGTGTTAAAAGAGTACCACCTACAACCAAATACCGAACAAAAAAATAAAAAAAATATGAGTTCTTTGTAAGTAGTATGATTGCACTCCTGGATGTGTATATAAGTGACATTGAATAGCTCATAATGTTGTTTACACTAGGTAGCAGAATATTCAACAATAAAATGAACAATGTCAATGGAAGATACACGTGTCTTACTTGAGAAGTACCATACAATTAAAAAACTGGAAATGAAAACAAAACCCAGGCAATGATTTGTTTTATAGTTACTAATTCATATCCTTCTGAAGCACTCAAGTATAAACTGTACCACAGAAATGCAAGTACGGCATGTTCAACAACTAATATAAACCAATTCTCTGTAACTGAGCAACTTTTCTCATCAGCAGGAATTGCAGCAATGGATATGGGAGTAATTAAACATGAATAAAGCTAAAAAACTACCTATATACCAGCAGCAAGCAAAACTGAAGAGACAGGGATTTCAGAGCATCTGGCAGAACGCATAGTAAATGTTTGCAAGGCGTTTAGCAAATGACCACAAACACAACTCAGTCCCAGCAGCCATTCTCATTCCTGAAAAAAATAGTGACTTAAGTCCCAAATGAATGATCAATGAATGTTAGTAGACAAGAAATTCGGGAAGAGATGAAAAAGGCAGAGTGTACACTCAAACCAGGGTGTGACCCCTGGTATAATTACCCTAGCATGGCCTCTGCAAACCTTCGGTTCCAGCTTCTAAACCACAGGCTTGATCGTTTAGTCTATCGGCGTGTCATCAGAATCATACTGTCAAAAGTAAAACCATAAACAAAGCATAAGCGAAGACAATACATAAATGGCAGCTTGAGAGCATATAATCTCCAGCTTATATGTGAATGGGGTGAGAATGGGTAGTTATAAAATACATACTACATAAGAAGTTAAAATAAATAAATAAATTAGTATGGTTAAAAAATATTCTGATATTCAGTTTTGCAACAGAACATATTTTCTCAGCCAAAGATAAAGCTAGATGCTAAGGCAAATGAATGATAACGCAAAATTAAAAACAAACTCAGGTGACACCAGAGTATGAGGAAGGACAATCCCATGCATCACAAATGTATAACACAACGACAGAACTGCATTTATGAAAAATATTTATCTTACTGCTTATTCAACTTTAGGTAAACATTTCATATGTATTCCAAGGCGTATGTTAATAATTTTTAGAAATAAGGAAAATGTCAGCTTATTCTGAAATGAGAGGTAATCGAATCAATATTCAGATATTATGAGAAACTAGATAAAAATATGAGTCTGTCACAAAATGAGTCTACAAAATGTTCAGAGTCAAAACATGAACCTGGTCCTGTCCACTGACGCAAAGCCTAGGCTAAAGTGGACTCCTGAACTTCATCTCCAGTTTGTTGAAGCAGTCAACCAACTTGGAGGAGCAGACAGTTAGGTAGAGATATAGAATTCATTGCATTTTTTAGGCTACCTAAAGTTGTAGATATTGGTTTTGGGTTTGGATTCCTTTTTTGGTTGTGGACAAAGGCAACCCCCAAGAGACGGATGAGAGTTATGGGAATTGGAGGGCTGAGTTTGTATCATCTCAAAACCCATTTGCAGGAAATCTAGGTCTACAAAATATGACCAATATCATATTGATACATTTCTTTTCGTCAGAGATAAAAAGGTAGTGACAGATTGAAAGAACTTTTTTTTTCTTCCATGTTTCAGAAGTTCAGGCTGGGGAAAAGACAGCATACATAAACATACAAGAAGACTAAAGGTGATGGTTAGAAGAACTTGTTGAATTACATGATAATATTGTTCCATCTGTTCATATCGTTATTGGGTTTATTCAGATTGCATAGAGCAAGAGAGCAGTGATGGGGAATTCAGTCAAGGGATCAATGATGGAACCCAGAATAATATGAATGAGTAAGCGTTATTGATGCATTGGTTTCTTATGTGATAGATGAATTTCTGTTCAAAATTCAAACAGCTCATCTAGGTTTGAGATTGTTTTGCTCATTCAGAAGCTTGCAGATAGCTCATGCCCTCTGGATGCAGATGGAAAATCAGAGGAAACTTCATGAACAAATCCAAGTAATGATCAAAACAAAATTTGTTAGAGTTAATTATAAGCCTTGGGAAGTCAGTTGTCTATGGAATTTCTTTGCTGGGGTGGAGGCACCAAACTGAGTTTCACCCATATCAGGGTTGATGTCCCACATCAACTGAAGTCTTAATCCTAACTACATTCGAGTCAGTGGCATGATTTTATGGCGTCAATTAACTGTTTAAAGTTCATTAAACATTCGAGATCTGCAAAAACAAAGTAACAAAGTTTTCCTTGGGATGCCCTGATGCTACCCAGAAGAGTAGGAAAAAACACAAAAAAAAAAATCCATAAACTGTTTCTAGCACCATGGAGGAAATCATGGCCTTTCTAAAAGGAATTTTATCAATGTACCAGAGAGAAATCAAACCAGAAGTTCCAAACAGAAAACCAAGCCAAATACAAAGATTCAGTTACCCGTTTTTTTCTTTCCTTCTTTTTCTGAAACAAAATCGAGCTCGTTTGAACTCCTAACCACAAATTTTTCTGCTCATAGCCTTCCTACCATCTACTAATTCACAATAACATCCAAAATCGGAACAAGAATAACAGAATACACCATCACCAGAGCAGGACCGAAGAACCAAAATCACATCAAGAAAGAAATTCACCGAGGTACTTACCAGAACAAGCAGCCCGCAGCCCCCTAATCTCCGACGCCGGCGAGACTGAGTAGAGAGATAAGAGGGGCAGAGAGAAGAAAATGGAGGGAGACAGACACCAGCCAGAGGGAGACAGGATGGAACCGGCCAAGAAACCACCGAACGCGACTAGGTGGGAACGGGAACTGGTACGCCGACACCGATTGCCGGAAGACAAAGTGGAAATCAGAGATGGGAGAAGAGAATAGTACATAATACGATTTGGGGAAATCGATTACTGACCTTAGGAAACCATATGAGCAATCGGATGGTCGGCGATAGATCCACGAAGGTCAGCCACACTGGATACAGGGACGCGATGGAGCAGAGGCGGAGGAGCTACGGAGGTGGCTCAGACGAAGGTGTGCCGGCAGAGATGATCGAGACGAACAGCCTTAAGCCCTTGACGTTTTACTGGGTGGCATAATAGAAAATCCCAACCCAACTAACCACCCGGCCCATTTGACCCAACCCGTAAATCCTTACCCGGATTCAACAGCTGACCGCCGTCATTTTTGAATTAACTCATTTTTTTGAATTTGTTTTCGCCAAAAAACAGAGCCTTAATGTTTTTGAAAGATGCAATTTTGTTATCAATGTTTTGCAATAAAGAGATATTAACCATTATGGTACTTGATAGTGAGAAAATTTCACTAAAACAAAAGATATTCTGTCAAGATAAAGGTAAATTAGATGAGTTGAACAAATACATCAGCCACGTCAGGACTACAGTTACAAATGGATATACAAGCGTTAGAAGAAATTAGAAGAATTAGGGATTAGGGTTTGCAAAGAAAGATTTGGGGGTTTTTCAATTTTTCAAATTCAAAATGAATTAGAGCAATGAATCATGTATTCGTTCATTGTCCCTTCATTTGGTGAAGGAGTCTAAGAACAGATCATTTTTTGTTATCTTCCCATTACCTAATAGTTGAGTTAGACTAAAGTTGCAAACAAATATACAAGCATTATAAGGAATCAAGGGAATTAGGGATTAAGGTTTGTAGAGAGAGATTTGGGAATTTTCAATTTTTTGGATTAAAAAAGAATTGGAGCAAAGAATCATGTCTTTATCCATTGTTTCTTAGTTTGGTGAGGGAGTCCAAGAATATATCATTCTTTATCATTTGGCCATTACCTAGTTATAGTTGATTTTCATTCTCTTTTGTGTCCTTTTGGTTTATCAGCTTTACCACTCCCACATTTATTTTTTAAACTCCTCACTGTTGTCAATTCTTTAGAGATTTCATTTTTCTCTACAATGGAAGCTTTTGTCCTAATGTTGTTTAATCTATCACTGTCACACTCAGATTTCATTCTTTCCCTTATTTAAGCATGAAGTTGTTACTTTCTTTAGGTCCCTAAATTTGTTCCTCAAAGTTTTTGTGCAAGTAAAAGTAGAATCATTGAGGGAAAATAAGGAAAACAAGGGAAATTTACCTTTTTTCGTGTCAAATAGCTGTCTGCACAGCACAACATGTCCAAATGTGCCTCAATGTCTCATCCACATCAAGAAAAAGAACTACCACATAATTGCTTTGTCAACATGCCCTTAATGATAGTGGTAAATATACCCACAATGAAAACATCAATGGCATATTTGGCTGCAAAAAAGTTCAGTAACAAAATTACTCTTCCCCTTAAGCTTTAGTGGCAAAATTATTCTGTCCCATAAGGGAATTCTAAACAAAACGCATTTTTTATGGCTCTAGTGGTCTTGAGCTCACCACATGCATGTTTATTTGTTATAAACTTATAGGCAGTCCTATTGCAGATTGCTTGCAGTTTGAACCCTTACTAAGTATTATAAAATACTCATCTTTTCAATTATGTGTAGGAGCTACTGATTTGATTGAGGGACCTAGCAACCACTAAGGGTTGTTTATGCAATTTTTGTAGCTTTTGAAGGTATTTAATACTTGTATTATTATTTTTACTATGGTTTAGTACTATGTTTGATGGATAGATATAATACTAACTAAAGATTTTTATCCTATAGCATACTTAATTCGAGTAGCACATTAAGGGGACATTCCTTGGAAAGCTAAAACACTATTTGTACTTGAGGTATAATGAATGGGCTTGTATATTGGATCTTGTATTAGTCCTTAGTGCCTCTTTGCATATTGTCTTGTAATTTGAACCTTTATCAAGTATTATGAAATACCATCTTTTCATTTATATGTAGGTATTATTGATCTGACTAAGCGATTAAGGGTAGTTTGTGCAATTTTTATAGCTTTTGAATATATCTAATACTGTTATTATTTTTTTGTACTATGGTTTAGTACTATGTTTGATGGCTTGATATAATACTAACTAAAGGTTTTTGTCCTATAACATACTTAGTCCAAGTAGCACATTAAAGGGGCATTCCTTGGAGAGCTAAAACACTTTTTGTACTTGAGGTATAATGAGTAGGCTTGCATAGTCGATCTTGTATTAGTCCCTAGTGCCTCTTTATATATAGGTTACTGTAGCATGCTTTAGTAATCTATAAAATTGGATGATGATGTATGAATGCTTGTTTATATATATATATATATATATATATATATATATATATATATATGAATGATTTGGGCTTGTTTGATTATAAAATGGAGTTTGTACTTCAGTTTTTTTTCTTAATATAATTGAAAGCACATTTTTTTCTATTTGTTGGAAATTTTAAATAGGCTAAAGTGACTCATACATTATTTATTTGCTAGTGCTAGGCTAGATAGCTAGGTATATGAATGCTTTCTTACAAAGCAGGTTTTCACAGAAATAAGGACACGTAATAGACTAGGTTCTTTGATGACTAAGTAATGTCATAGATCCTGTTGACTTACTCCTAATTAGGGTAATTAAGCCAACAGGCTAAGGGTTATCCCACATAGAACTATTCCATGAATTTATTACAATATTATGCTAATACCCAAAAACTTTTGACCTTAACTACATTGGTAGGTCAACTACATTTTGATACAACTTTGATCTTTCTAGGTCAATAATTAATCCTTGAGCACTAATTATATTGCTTAAAAAAATATCTTAGCTAACCAAAACTTACACTTAGATAACTTAGCATAAAACTTATTATATTTCAAAACTTGTAAAACCTTAGAGTAAATAAGGATATCATCTATGTACTTGAACACAGTATTACCACAAACTCATAATGTCATATATTGTTTTGAAAAACTTTTTGGAATATTCTTCTCTTTAAGCCTTAATTAAAAGTACCCATATCTCAGATTTGTCTTAGATAAAACTTTAGTTCCTTTGAGTTGATTAAATAAATACACAGTTATAAGTAAAAGTTACTTGTACTTTACTCTAATGATATTTGAATTTTTATAGTCAATATAAAGCCTTATAGCCCCATATTTCTTTTTGAAAAACAATATTGGGGCTCCCCAATGTGAGGCACTAGGTTTGATGAGCCCTTTCTGTAGTAACTTATCTAGTTAATTCTCGAGTTCAATCATTTTCTAAGGCTAACATTCCATAATGAGGTATGGTGATAGGAGTTGTCCCTAGTTGTAGTTGAATAACAAAATCTACGTTCTTCTTAAGAGGTAGTCCTGGAAGGTTAATAGGGAACACTTCAAGGAATTGATTAACCATAGGTATTTTGCTCAACTCTGCATATACAATAACCCTATTCAAGGAATAATATTCTTCTTTTGTCAACACTGATACTTTTTTTTCAAGGATTAACTATATGCTAAATCTGTTGTTTCTTTCATCACTATAGTTTGTTAATCTTAATCTTTGAGAGTCAGGCAACACCAATTCTTTATTGGCATAATCAATATGAATCTTGTGTTGCACTAACCAGTCCATTGCTAGGATAATATCATAATATGTTATATCAACCCTAAAAGATTAACACTCAATTTTATTTCTCCTAGTTGCAGTATATAGTTGTTAACCATTAAATTAGTGAAGATTAACTATTTCCAAGGTGTCTTGATTAGGTACGCCTATTCTAATTCACTACATTGGAAGGACAATGTAGTTATTAGTTTGGTTGATACTATGTAACAAATGCACTAGTATAAAAGGATAATCATAATAGATTTGTTACTTCTTAAAGCTTGTTGGCGATAAACCAACTTGGTGTGATTAGCAAATGGCATTACCAACTCATGATCATTGGAAGAAGAACTCTGTTATGGAAGACCTGCAAGGCAAAAAGAAGGAAAGAGTATGGGAAGGTGACCTAGGGTATTTCCAAGGGAGTAGTCTCCAATGCTTAGGTCAGTATCTAATGAAGTTGTATGAAAGCTTGAAGCAATAAAGTGAGCATACCTTTATGGATGTATAGATCCCTATTATATAGTGCCTTTTTAGGAGATCATGAGTGTCAGTTAAGTTAGCCATGTGTATCCCATCACAATATGTGTGCTAGTACAATAACACAAATAGGATGTAGGCAGGCTCTTTCCTGTGCTAAAAGTATCAAACTTGGACAAGCTATGATTTTACTTGAGAAGCCCTCAAGTAGGTAAGTCCTAAGGAGTGCTGGGGTGTGTCTCAAGTAACTTGGCTACAAGGGGCTAGCATCCAGGCAAAGTGACGAATACTTATGTTACCTAAGGATACATAATGCCTAGAGAGTGCTCTCTTTAGGCATACCCAAGGAGACTTTGTAAGGACTTTGGTGTCCTTGTCTTAAATGTACCATCACAAGTCCCCTTCCCCCATAACTAGAGTTAGAACAAATCGGGTTTTGGACTTCTTAGGAAAGAGTGCAAGAGTTTTTTTGCCATTTACTCGACTTTTACATAGGCGTGTTCTCTTAAAAAGATATTTGGAGTTTCTTATGGCAGTTCGGTTGAGATCATGGGGCCAATTTTCTTTTTGGTAAGGGCCCTTTTACAAGGCATCACTTTTAGAGATCCATCACTCTCTACAACTTCTTAAGCATACCGAACTTTTTCATCTCTAACACCCCAACTATCACCTATCAAGTTAACACTAGCTAACGTTTTGCACTTTTGACCATTGCCTACTCCTTTAAGGTAACTATTGTCAATCCTTTTCAATCTTGTTATTTGGTAGGATTTTTAGTTGAATTTTTTATTTTTAGGTATGTTTTTGAAAATTTTTGTCCCTAGCATCTGTCTTTGAATATTTTTTTTCTGGCAAGCCTTGCGTTCATTGATGAGTCATTTATTTGGTAACAAACTTAACTAAAAAAGGATTTATGGCACATATGCCATTTTTGGTGATTAAGATAATGTATGTTTTACTGAGAAAACTCTACATCAGTTCTTGTCATCTCAACTTTTGGCCATTCACAGCATTTTTTTACCCCTTTTGCTAGAGTTTTTTTGGCCATTATTCTTATTTAGCCTTTTTTTTGTGTGTTTTCAAAACATGGCAATTGACGACTCTGGCACAACATATGGGCAGCCACCAAAGACACCATCATGATGGGATATGAGGTGTCAATTCGGAGTCACTAAAAAAGGACTCAAGCCGTGTTGGGCAATAATAGATAAGTATTCAAGTCTTGTTAGTGGTATACACCTATCAGCTTAAGCTTGAGCTGAGGTTCTCCCCCATATAGCTAACCACATTTTTTTAAATTTTTTTGGTATATAATACTAATGCTCGGGTTTTCACAGATTACAATATGAACTAGGTTGAGCTTTGCAAGAAGCGGGTTGAGCAAGATAAAAAAAAAAAGGCCAAAAAGAATAACAACTAGCAAGAGCCTAGGAAGGGCAAAGGAGTGAAGCAAACCAAGTCCACTATAGCTGCAAAAGAGGCCAAAAGACCTAACAGGAAAGGGATTGTGTTAAAGGATCCTTCTCACATGTTTCTACACCCAAGTCCATGCCAAAGCCGGAACTTAAATCTGTTAAGGGTTGGCAACTTAGGTTGCAAGGCAAGACAAAGGCAAGAACTCCTTTCCTCTCCATCTTGAATGACAAGTTTTGCCAGACTTTTGAAGACTATGGTGAGGAAAAATAAGTTCTGCCTCAAAGCATTGAGAAGGCATTATTGGGGCCTTTTGGGCTTGACATAGAAAGGGTTGGTCAGGTTTGCATCGAAAAGCTCGGCAAAGGATGACATTTTGCATATGAGCATTCAATACTTTTAGGTTCTAACTGTCCATTGGAGTTCCTTACTCAACTCCTTAGAAGTTATGTTTTCCCAACCTCGAGGCTCATGGGAGGTAAGAGTTTTTTTTACTTCAGATCTATTCTATATTTTTAGTCATTTTCTTTTCCACACCAGCTCCTATTCTATCTCTATGCAGGTCACCTTCCCAATTCATCTATTATAGAAAAGCTAGGGTGGTTTTGTTGGGTTTAGGGTGAGTGAGAGCATATGAATGCTCGGGCTATAACTAGGTGCTACAAGCCTCATGAGCCCGTGTTAAATGTCCATTGGGATGATAACATTTTTTATAATCCTAATCTTAGGGATCTGATGAAAAGGATCCTCAACAACATATTGACAAGTGTGACTTCCAATTTTGTTTATAGCCTTTTTGTTACAACCCTCCTAGTAGGTGGCTCAGCTAAGGAAGCTAAGTCTCCAATCTAGCAATCATTAGTTAAATACCTTATTTTGTGATGGATTAGCAAAATAAAACAAGTTACTTAAGAGTTGGTTCCTAAGTAAAGTATAGCACTAGGTGACACTGGGGCCATTTTTGTAATTTTACAGCCCATAAATTTAAGTCAAGTCTTAAAGGTTGAAAACATGATTGTAGACCTAGGAAGCTTAGAAACCTAGGTGAAGCAAAAAATTGCCGAAGTGTGAGAGCTTCATAGCACGATTTGGACATGGGGTTTGTAACCATCCTCCTCCTAGGCTAATAGAACTATACATCTGTTATTTAGAAAATTTTAAGCCTTTATACTACTTATATTGACCACTAAACGTGCACATAAAGTGAAACAATAAAATAATTTTAGATGGAAATTGTTCTGTTGTTATAGCTAGTCAATTTTGCTAAGTTGAAAGCTAATTTGATGAAGAAATCTTTAAACCACAATCCAGACAAGTTTGAATATGATAATTATGCATGTGTTTCAAAGCTCAACTCAAACTATAATAAAAAACACAAAATCAAAGCTAGAGTCAAACATTGTAGGAATTCTATTCCCAGTTTCTATAGAACATGGAACATCAACAAGTTTTTATGCTAGTAGGTTAAGCTAAGGTGGAAACCTTCAGGAAACAATGTCAATACATTTATACATAGTTTTTATGCATGACTTTTAAGATTCAAAGGAAACTAACTTCTTAAATCCTAAGTCAAAAAACAAGTCAAACTATGGAGGAACACTGCTTCATTAGTTTTGTAAAGCATGAACAGTTTCAGATTAACTTTGGAATTTAAAAAAAAACAACACAGAATTCACATGGTTAGGTTCATACATTGAAAAAATAAATAATTAAGTACAAAAACTTCAGTTTGACACTTCATACACTACTTTACACATGACTTGGAAGTTGGAGCTCCTAAAGCAGAACTAAAAGTATGCTAGCTATCATTTAGAGTACAGTTATCATGGCTACACTTCACCAGCTTCTCTGAACCTTTGAATTCTCACTATGCCAATATTTCTTCACAAAACATTACAACACCAAGTGCAACACTGTCAATGAGATCAAACCACAACATTCTAAACTTAAAGCCACAAAAACATTTCATTAGTCATAAAACTATAGGAATAAACTCAAAGTACAAGCTACACTAAGGTGATTGAAATTGATAACAGAGGTGGTGGAACTAGCTAGGGTGTTTGTATCCCTTAATCTTTTACATCATTTCATTTTATTGCTGCAAGGTTATGTTTAGACCCTATAGTATAGTTATTCATGTTTATTCCCTTCCTAGGACTTGTCCTGAGCTTAATGCTTTATGAGGACCAATCCAGTGACCTGTCATTCATGTGTTCATCATTTTTTTTTCACATATGCAGAAAACATTAACCTTCATGTTAGCTTTTTACACTAATTATGGTCACACACAATCCCACTTTTGTTCTAGTGAACATACTTTGGTACCAAAGCTATAACACTCATGTATACTAGAATAACCAATTCTATGTGAAAAGAGGTTTAGGCTTTTTTTTCAAACCACACACACATTTTTACACTATTAATAAATGCTATGTTATAGTTTCAAACACCTAAAACCAATTAATTGCTTTAGCATATAAGTGGCACTAAGGACCTGTAAACCCTTTTAGTACTACAAAGGTGTGTTTTCATGTACAAATATACTTTTCATAGGACTTGTTGGTAAAGCCTTAAGGACTAAATGGTTTTTTGTTGCAAAAGTCAATTTTGAGTTTGATTATTCCAGGCTCAAAGACTGAAGTCTTGGTTATTTGGTTCAAAATAGAAACATCTATAAGATTAGGCAAGAAATTTATTTGGGTAATTTGCAAATATCCAAGATGAAATCCAAAATCAGAAGTTTTTCCATAATATGTACATATCGTTAGGAAACCTTTGAGACAATTAACAAAGAAGATACATTATAAAGTGCTTGAGACAATTACTATGCACAAAGTACATGTAGATTTAAGTACTTGGAAACCATACATGTCACATCTAGTCATAGTTTAATACATTAAACTGTTTCAAACCACTTATAAACACTTAACAGTAGGCTTTGAACCAAATATAACAAGAACCAAGGGTTAGAGCCCTTTTCACTTAAACCACTGTAATACATACTTCAACAGTACTTTTCTATTTGTTCTGACTTCTTCTTCTTGAAACATTGGATTGCTTTACTTCCAAAACCACATATGTGCCTTTAGAATAATGTTCTTGTTTCTCTACTTGAAAAGACAACAAATGTAAATTTCGTAGAAGCTTAGTATGGAAACTGTGTTTTTGAGATACTAGGAAGTAAGCATAAGTCAAACAACACTATCAATGGAGCTCGTGGAACTATACTAGCAATTGTTCAGTTACTGATGCTCATGATGCATCCAATTCCTTTCATTTGCTACACTAACCTAGTTTCAAACCGAGTTGCTCAAGCCCAGATCTTAGGTTTGGTTAACTTCCTCAAATCACTTGTTATTCCTTGCCTTTGCATGTAGCACATGATCTTCATGACACTAGGATTATTTTTGCTCACAGAAACTACAAGCTTTACAAAGCATAATCTACATTATAATTAAAAATTAGCTTTATTTCTTTACCAATACTAGAAATTTGAATGAACAAAACCATTTATAGCAACCAAGCCTTTTGGTTCCTTCTCAAACAAGGAAACAAACTCTCCTTAAAAAATACACTCAAACTCACTTAAATTTGAAGTCTTTGAAACTTCTTAAGCTCAATAGGAACATGAAATTTCAAGTTTTAGGCTGGAAATGAGAGGCAAGGACAGCCCACCTCAACATGTAATGAGTGGAGTCTAACTCCACTTTTGCCGTTCATCTTCATAATTTTATACAATTTAGTCCCTTAAGTCTCTATTGTGGGACCCGATACCACTAATCTCTTATGTTCTTTCCTGTTATGCTAAGTACCAGTTGCTCCACCTATTTTAATTTTCTTACACTTAAGTCTTCCACTTTCCAAATAAACATGAAATTTTCTTGGATGTGTACTTTTTCTTAAAGTTCTTGTATATTAACTTATTAAACCACTTTGAACATTATCAAACATTTATGAAATTTAAGAAAGAAAGGTTACACCAAATCTTATTTCCACAACATAAATCAAACTTAAATGCATCACTTGAGTAAACGTAGACTTAAATCCCTTACATCAAAGCCTTCCATTTGCAAGACCAATCAAGATTTATACATAAAGCACAAAAAATGTTCTTATTGTGTTCTTGAGGTTCCAAGCTTAAATCCTTTATAATAAGAACCTAATTAAGCTAAATCAAGACCAATACAAGCTACCCAACCAACAAAGAATAGTTTTAAAGTTTGTAAAATGGACGTTACCTCAGGTTTGAGCTCAAAACCCTTAGAACACTTAAAAAAGCCCCAAACACCTATAATCTAGCTTTAGCTTCAATATCACACTGGAGGGCTTTCAATTCCACCATGAAATTGGTATTTTCTTGAGCTTAGGGGGTTTAGCCATGCAGATAAAAGGGGAGGAACATGGATGAGGGGTAAGAGATGAATAATCTTCATCTCCTATATTAAACTTCTCTTAAATCTAACCATTCCACCAAATTTGCTCATTTTGCCACTTAAACTCTCTTCTTAAACTTTTTATGGAGCTAAGATCAAGTCTAATGGAAGTTAACTTAGCCCTTTACTCTTTGCTTAAGCTAGCTTTAGCCTTATAGTGTCACTTAGCCCAAAACCTTCAAATATAAACCACTTGATCCTTCCACACTAACTTATGGTTCAAAAAAGTTGCAAAATTTATGGTCTCGAGTACTTAGGTTACTTTTACACTTAGCATCCTTATTTTATCAAAATTTAGACTTGCCATCTGCCTAGGCAAAAAAATTACAAAAAATGTCCTTCATGAACCGTAGGTGCCCATTTTCACTTAGGAACACCTAATATTTAACTTACATGCTTGACTTGGCACAATCAAACATAATTTGAGGTACTTACTTAAGATTTTTACTTACCTTGCCTATCCAAGCTAAGCTATTCACTTGGAGAGCATTTACGTCTTGCATATCATCCAGTTGCCAGAAAGCAGTGTTTTAGGTTACTGATTTCTAGTTATTTAGGTAGTTTGTCCTTTGTTCATTGGTCCTTTAACTGATTTATAGTATCTTTTGGTGTTGGGTGCTTGTTAATGTCCCCATAATAACTTTTTGTTCATTTCTCTTGTAACTAAAAAGAGAGCTCTTTAGGTCTCCTACCAAAGTTACTTGCACAAGTCATTTAGCAAGAGTGCTTTAAGGCATTGAATTGGTCATTAGTTATAGGTGTGAAAGCTTTTCCTATTGTTGGGTCACTAGGTAAAGGGAGATTTTTTCCTCATCATATCATTGGTTAAAATTTATGGGATCAGCAAGGGGAATGCAATCCACTCACTATTCCTACATCATGTTGAACCTCATTATGAATCGCTTTAATGTGCAAGCATGATCTTTACATCTTAATCACCATTGTCTCCCATAGACAGCTAAGTTGATATCCAGCTGAGATTGATGGGCTCGAAAAATGATGGACAATGAGTGAAACCTATAGCCAAAGACAAGTTTAGAGGTCCTAGAGTTATGTGTCTGAAAAAAACCCTTTGATGCTTAAGTCATCCCATGACTGAGATAAGGTTAGAGGTACTAGAGTTATGTGTCTGAGAAAAACCCTTTGATGCTTAAGTCATCCCATGACTGAGACAAAGCCTTTAAAGGGTTTTTAGGAGCAATGTAAACACACCTAGAGTTTTCCACAAGTTCTTCTTTTTCAATAACAATGCATGTTAGGTATGATAATAGTTTTGCTTCGATCCAAATCGTGCATAAAGTAACAAATTTTGTTTTCTATTTAGCCTCAAACTTTCAAAATGTGGTTGTGGGCTTATCTATAGCAAATTCACGAACTAAACTCCAATGTGTATATATTATATGCCTAAGACAAATATGGTACCAACTACTCGACACATCATTTGTGATTTTTTTTGTAATTTCTTTCAGAACTTTAGCATATTCCTTCAAATAAAAACATATTTTTCAAAATAAAGGGATAACAAGTGGAAATCTAATGAAACAAAGTGGCAAAAATAACAAATACGCCATGAAGTTTCTAGTTGGCCCAATTCGGCCATTAATGTGTTTTTTAAGAATGAGCATTCAGTTGGTTTTGTTTGGAACTGACCTAAACATAATGATCAGATTGATTTTTTATTTTTACAAAGTGTATTCGAATTGTTCGAATTATATGTCAGAATCGATCCAAGCCGTTTGAATTATATTTTGGTTTATTCAGTTTGGTTTATTCATTTCTTTTCTACAACTTAGACACATAGTAAATGAAAAAAATAAGAGAAATTTTAAAATTTTTACCTTTCATACACAAGATTAAAGAAAGATAGACAGTATATTGTCCAAAATTAGTAGGAAGTAATTATATATATATATGGTTAATATGGATAATGATAAAAATTAGTATGAAATAACTTTATATATGTAGGGTCATTATGGATAATGGTAAAATATTTTTTACCATTCAGTCTATTTAGTTTATTTGATTTTAATCCAATAACCGATTCAAAAATAGAATATAAAATTCAGTTTTGATTCATACCGATCAAATTAGAAAAGAAACCGAACAGTTTTATATGAATATAATTGGTCTTTTTGATTTTTTCAGTTTTTTATCTGAATAATGCTCGCCCATTGTTTTTTTGGCTAAAATAAACTACTGAAGTTACTAAGTGAGCTTAAATCGCTTATTGCTCACTTAACAGTTATTCATTGGAATATTCTACTCTCTTTGTCCTAAGTTCTTTGGAACATTCACTATTCAGCAATTAAACTATAATTTTTTGTTTTTAATATTTTAATATACAAATAAAAAATATTTATATATAAATGATAAATAAAGTATAATTTTTTTAATTTTTTTCTAATATATAATAATATGAATAAATTCAAGTTAAACTATTAAAAAAAGTCAAATGTTTCAAATAATATGGGATATATGGAATATTTTTAGAAGAGATATTCCATTTTTACAAAGACAAAAAATACCAAATAAATCACTAAATTTTTTAGATTTACCTAATTAAGCCACTTATATTTGTTTTTGAGCCAAATAAACCACTAATTTTTTTAAATGAGAAAAATTGTCCCTTTTTTTTTTTTTGCTAAATTTAGTATTTTATTCTATGTCTTATGGAGACCAGGGTTAGCATTTTATGGATAAAATTGGAAATATTAGAATTTTATTTTTTATTTACAAAAAAGAATAAATGTCAATGATTTATTTCATTATTTTTGTCTTCTGTTAAAATGTGAGATATTCTATTTCAATGGTTCTCAATGAATTCCTTTATCACTAAAATGAGATAGAAGTTACAATACTTATAATAGAATTACTTAGGCTAACTGAGACTGAGAAATTATTATCCTCAACCACTGCCATTGTCTACAGAGGGAGCTTCAACTTCGAGTTTGCCCTCGCCTTTTTTAGGCCTAGTACCATTGTTGATATAATATGTGGTGTATCTAAAGGGCTAAGTGAAGATTGGATAGTGAGGTCTCATACATAACTCTAGAGTATGGGGAGAGAATGCTTCACAGTTGATCAAATATTAGTTAATTTCCTGCTATAACAATGAATGTAGCTTATTTGAACTATTTTAAACTAGGGGTAATTATAATTTGTCTATTGAAATTTAGGTGAAATTACACTTTGACTTCTCTTGTTTTAAAAATATACACTTTACCTCTTGACTTTTAATACAATTCGATAGTTACTTTTAAAATCTTAATTTAAATTGTACAATGCTCATCTTAAAATAATTTCAATTTTTATGATATTTTTTATAAGGAAAAAAATACTATTTTTCTATTTACAAAAAGAAAAACTAATAATTTAAAAATGTAAATTAACTACAAAAAATATTATATAGATTGAAATTACTGAAAAATAGCTGCTATAATGTTTAAATTAAGATTTCAGAGGTTGCTATTGGATGGTATTAAAAAGACAAGAAGTAAAGTGTATATTTTGTAAAACATAAGAGATAAAGTGTAATTTCACGAGAAATTATAATTAATCATTTAAACTAAATGTATCAATTATATCAAAGTTAAAAAAAAATTTAGAATTTTTTGTAATATTTTTATTAGATTGTATATTTTTTTATTTGCCAAACAAAACTAACTGTAGCCGTCCTTTCAAAACTGTCTCTTCCGGTTGACAGGTTTGCAATTCCAGGACAAGAGCCCAAAATTGACGGCAGCTCACTTCACCAATCACCACTTACCGTCAAAACTGGGTACGTTGAAAAAAAAACAAAGTTGAAAAGGCGCCTCGCTCTCTCTCTCTCTCTCCCTCTCCTTGTCACTGGCTGTCTCTCTCTTCACACCTTCCGCAAGGAAGACTGAGAGGCTGTCTGGACGGTGTTAGATGTGCCCATTTAATGCCGCCATGCTTGTGGTTTGTTAAACTCGGAAATCCAAAACAAAGGGTTATCTAAACTAAAAACTAGATTGATCTACGGTGAAGTATAAGGTATAAACACAGGGAGGAAGAGAAAGGCTCTGCTTTTGGCTTCTACTTTGGATCCTTGCAAGGGAAAATCACTTGCTTTCTTGGGTGAATTGTGGAAAATGCACAGTGATGATGTTGCTGCTTTGTGGGCTCGGTCATTGCTTTACGGCTACAGAAAGAGAAAGGTAACTTTTTTTGGGATGATTGATCCCAATTCCTTAGATTTTTTTGGGATGAAATTCTAGTGCGGTTGTGTTAAGCTCTCCTTGTCTCATGCTTTTTCTTTCTCTTTTCTGGGTTTTCGTTGTTTCTTCATTTTCTGCAGAAGGATTGTTTTTGCCCCTTATTTGGTTCACTCTGGTGGTTTCCTTGGCCTTTTTCAGCTGAATCCTTTTGTGTGGGTTGTGTTCTCGTTTTGAGCTGTTTTTGTCTTACGCATTGTTTTTTTCCTTTTCTTCTCTCTTTTTCTTTTCCTGCGTTTTTGTCTTTCATAAGTTTTGCAACTTTCTTTGCCAGAATGGTTGTTTATCCTGTTTTTAGCTAAAGGGTTGGTTTTGGTGGGTTTCTTGCTGGGTTTGCAGGAATATGGTGCCAGAATCGTTTTCTTCTTCTGATCTTTCTTTCTATGTAAATAGATTGAATATGTATTTTTGTTTTTTATAGAGGAGGATCAATATCATGGCTTTATAAAGCATTAACGTGGGAATTTTATCTTCCATATCATCTTCTGCAACTTTTCCCTGTCAGAAGGTTATTTAGGCCCCATAATTGGTTAGTTCTGGTGGGTATCATGGTGGGCTTGCAGGAAACATTGGTGTGTTGAATGGTGAATTTTGCTAATTATACTGGGAGTTTAACTGATAGGAAATTTTTCTTTTTCTTTTTTTTTTTTTTGTTGTTTTCTTGTTTGCAAATAGACCAAGCCTGGTTTTGTTTATTTATTTTTTAGCATGTTTTTCTTACTTGCAGCTGTCTCTGAAGAAATACAACTGTTATGAACCACTATGACCATTAAGAACTGGATAAGCAAGCAAGGGGTCAATCTTCGAGTGAGGTTCCAGAAAATGATGAAGTGCATCTGGTCAGGGCAGCAACTGAAAGTGGATGAAAGTATAGATTCATCTGAGTCACTGGCGACTCGTGATTTTTCAGCAAGTGGTTATTCCTCTAGAGCTGGTGACATGGTGGAAATGAAGGCTGACAATAGCAACATTGAAGAAGCTGAGTCCTCTTTACGTGAAAGTGGTTACCTGAACTATGAGGTTTGTAGCATCTAGTTTGGGCCCATTTTGGAAGAGCTTTTTAGCATTAGCATTAAGAGCTTTTGGTGATTTATTAATGGTAGAGATTAAACCGCTACAGCTAAAGGCTAAATGCTACATCTCTGACGCTAATGTCAAACAGGGCTTTAGCACTCATTTTCTTACGCAATGATTGCCATTATGCTAGCGAATGGGTAGAAACTATACATGAAGTAGCAGAAACAATACATGAACTGATAGTTCTCTGGTTTGTTTTATTTGAGTACTTGTAGCAGGTGATAATTATGTTGGTTCCTTAGTATGCCTCCTATCATAACTGTTGCATATGTAAATGTGGGAAACTGATGAACCAGAATATGCAATTCTACCCATTGTGCTGAGGTTAAAGTGGCAGTTTTTTATTGTTTTCTTAAAATCCCTTCACGCTTCTTCATTATTATGCACAAAGTTCCTTGGAATAGCAGCTAATTTTTTTACCATCTTATACCCACCATTGCTTTGGCTTTTGTTTGTTGGAGTGGAAGTTGTTTGTGATAACGCATGTGACTGATCTCTAATTTGGCTCAACTGAGTCGAAGGGACGCGAATGATAAATGTCTTAAGGTACTTCAAACATGGCAGGAATTCTGTGTTTAATCCAGTGCTTTTAGTTAGCTGTCGTGCCTGCAACTTTTTGTTCAGTTGTGAGCATCTCTACTGCTGATGATTAGCTGAGAGCCTTTTTAAACTGACAGGAAGCAAGAGCATTATTGGGAAGGCTGGAATATCAGAAAGGGAATGTAGAAGCAGCCCTTCATGTATTTGAAGGAATAGATGTTGCAGCTGTGACTGCCAAAATGAGAGTTTCACTTCCCAAAAAGGTTGAACAAAATCGTCGCCGTTCACAAAGTGAAGTTACCCCGCAGATGTCATTGCATGCTGTCAGCTTAATCCTTGAGGCTATCTTTCTGAAGGCTAAATCATTACAGCATCTTGGAAGGCATGGAGGTATGTACTTCTAACTCTGTTTTTCTAGCATTAGGGCTCCTTTTAGGAATAGCTTTTGTGAATAGCGTTAGAGTTTTCGATAATTTATTTAACGGTGAGGATGAAATTGCTGAAGCTAAAAGCTAAAAGCTATCATTGGATAACTTTTTCAAAACTCTAACGCTAATTGTTGATTGCTTATCCATTTTTTGTTATTGTGTACAACTTTTGTCTGTTACACTAATGAAATGCAGTGCGTTTCTGATGATGTTTATATTCTGCCTGATCTTTTTGCAGAAGCTGCTCAATCATGCCGACTTATTTTAGACACTATTGAGGCAGCATTGCCGGAAGGTCTGCCTGAAGCCTTATCCACTGATTGTAAACTACAAGAAATTCTGAACAAAGCTGTTGAGTTGCTCCCAGAGTTGTGGAAACTTGCAGGGGATATGCAACAAGCTATCTTGTCATACCGGCGAGCTCTCCTATATCGCTGGAATCTTGATCGAGAAACCAAAGCAAAGTTAGAAAAGGATTTTGCCATTTTACTTATCTACGGTGGTACTATTGCTAGCCCGCCGAACCTTCGTGTGCAGATGGGTGACTCTTTTGCACCCAGAAATAACATAGAAGAGGCAGTGCTTCTACTGTTAATCCTCTTGAGAAAATATTTCCTTGGAAGGATTGGATGGGACCCTTCAATTCTGCATCACCTTTCTTTTGCCCTCTCTGTTTCAGGGGAGTTGAGAACTCTAGCACACCAGGTTGAAGAGCTGCTTCCAGGGACCATAGAAAATAACGAAAGATACTCCACATTGGCTCTTTGTTATTACGGGGAAGGAGAGGACATGTCTGCATTGAATCTTCTGCAAAATATGTTGCATAATAGAGAGAATCCAGATTTTGTATTGGGTTTCTTGCTAGCTTCCAAAATTTGTGCAGAAAATTTGACTTCTATTGGAGAAGGGATGCGCTGGTCACACAAAGCAATCTCGAAATTACATGGCAAGTGTGACCGGATGGAAAGTAAAGCATACTGCTTACTTGGTACTCTCCTATCAGCTCAGTCTAGATTGGTTGCTTCTGGTTCTACTCAGTTCTTGAAGCAGTCTGAAGCAATTGAGGCATTGGAAACTGCCAATAAAATGATGAACGAAAAAGATCCATATATTCTTTTCCATGTTTGTCTCGAGAATGCTGAGCAGAGAAAATTGGATGTAGCCCTTACATATGCAAAGCAGCTTCTGAGACTTGAAGCTGGAAGTAGCATTGAAGTGTATATTCTGTTGGCTCGAATATTCTCGGCTCAAAAACGGTTTATCGATGCAGAGAGTGTAGTTAATACTGCTCTAGACCAAACTGGGAAGTGGGAACAAGGAAAACTCCTGAGAACAAAAGCTAAACTTCAGGTGGCACAAGGCAGATTCAAAGATGCTATAGAGACCTATACTCATCTTCTTGCAGTTCTCCAAGTACAACGTAAAAGCTCAACTGCTGGGAGAAAGCTTCTCAAGGTAACTGGTTTCTTTCCATACATAAACATAGCAACAATGATTCAATTGTCTAATGAGAAATGTTCCCAGATAACATCTTTTAACTTGTTCGTAGAATAATAAGATTGTCTGTTGATACCTTGTTTTTCCACTATTTTTGCAGTCTAAGGTTGCTGCAGATAGAAACTTGGAAATGGAAACATGGCATGATCTAGCCGATGTGTACACTAGCTTGTCTCGATGGAGAGATGCAGAGATTTGTCTTTCGAAGTCTGAGGCCATAAATCCTTTTTCTGCCTCTAGGTGGCACTCCACAGGTAACTTTAACTTACAGTTTCTTCTCAAAGGGAAAATTGCAAACCCCTCCCCCCGTTTGACGAATGCTATACATTGCCTCTATTTTTCAAAACCTAACACTTTAACCCTTACTTCCTTTAGACTACCTTACTATGAGTTCTGAAACTCTAATTTAAATTGTCTGATAATTATGTTCCAGTAATTTTAAAATTTTAGATATTTTTTTCATAGTTAATTGACATATGAAAAATATTTGATTTACATTTACAAGGAGAAAATGTATTTATAGAGAAGAAAAATTGATTGTAAAAAAAAATATTTAGGAGATTTAAATTACTGAAAGATGACTATTATACAATCTAAATTAGATTTTTAGTTGTTGTTGGACAGTGTAAAAGAAGTAGAGGAAAAATGTAGGTTTTCAAAAACTTGTGGAAGAAAATGTAAACTATTGATTTACATTTACAGGGAGAAAGTGTATTTATAGAGAAGAAAATTTGATTGCAAAAAAAAAATATTTGGGAGATTTAAATTACTGGGAGATAACTATTATAAAATTTAAATTAGATTTTTAGAAGTTGTTGTTGGACAATGTAAAAGAAGCAGGGGAAAAATATAGGTTTTTAAAAACTAGTGGAAGAAAATGTAAAATATTAATTTACATTCACAGGGAGAAAATGTCTTTATAGAGAGGAAAAATTGATTGTAAAAAAAAATATTTGGGGGATTTAAATTACTGGAAGATGATTGTTATACAATTTAAATTAGATTTTCAGAAGTTGTTAGACAATGTAAAAGAAGCAGGTGAAAAATGTAGGTTTGCAAAAACTAGTGGGTAAAATGTAGGTCAGGCCAAACCAAACCTAGTGTTTATTGTAAGTTTCCCCTTCTCAAATTCATATAATATGGTTGTAGTTATATTATCAAGTGTGTGAGATTGAAGTCCCGATTTGGAGCTAGGTTTCTTGCCTCCAACATGTAAAATTATGATGTTCAAAAACATAGTGCCATCGTTGTAGGCCTACTCTATGAAGCGAGGGGGCAGCTCCAAGAAGCACTAGGGTTATACAGAAAGGCATTAGACGTCGAACCCTCTCATGTTCCAAGCCTAGTGTCTGCTGCCTGCGTCCTCAGACAACTTGGGTGCGAATCAATGGCAATAATAAGGAGTCTACTCACTGATGCTTTGAGGCTGGACAGAACCAACTCTTCTGCCTGGTATAATCTTGGACTAGTATATAAGGCCGACGAGGGTGTGTCGCCATTGGAGGCTGCAGAATGCTTCGAGGCTGCCGCTATTCTCCAAGAAACAGCACCAGTTGAACCCTTCAGATGATTAGGTTTTGTGTTGGCTGGGAATCATGCTTTCGCTGCAAGCCACTTGTGATGCTTGTGAATGAACTGTTGAACAGAGTAGCTGCAAATGCAGGTTGCCGTTGTTAAAAGCGAACGTATCTAGGTGCAGGGGCGGAGTTTGAAAATTTCTTGAGTGGGGGTAAGATTTATATGTTAAAAATATTGGGGGCAAACAACTATAGGAATGATAAAATTTGATTTGACTCGATAACCTGGTATAATATACCCAAACTTAAGTTGACCTGACCCAATTTGATGAAATATATTAAAAAAAAACTCAAACTCAAATGATCAAAATTTGAAATAACTTGAGTTTAAATTGACCTGAATTTGAAATTACATAAACTTGAGATTGATCTGACTTGAATTCAAGCTGACTCGATAATAAAATTTGATAAGATCTGATTTTAACCCTTATCCTAAATTTTAATTTTTTTATTATATTTCATATTTAGTAAATCCTAAATATGAGACTTTTATGTTTGGTAATTTTCATGTTTTAGAATTTTCATATTCATTATATCCTATATTTAGGGAAAGTAACTTCTATTTTTTTGTATTTTCATATTTAATAAGTCTTATATTCGTAGAGGGACCTTCTATATTTAGTAGTTTTATTTTTTTTGACTTTCATGTTTAATAATTCTCATATTTTGAGGGAGGATTTTTATATTTAGTAATTTTCATTTTTTGAGGACTTTTATATTTTGTAAGTCTCATATTTGGGGAAGAGATTTTTATATTTAGTAAGTCCCATATTTAGATTTTTTTAAAATAAGTAACTTTTATATTTAGTAATTTTAATAATCTTGATTAGGGATGGTAGTAGGTCGGATAAAATTCGTGACCCATGGATACCTAATCCATGAGTTGGAAGTGTTTAGTAAAAATTATACCCATCAATGCACCATGGATTTTGATTTTTTCCCGTGAATAGATCCATCACACCTGTAACTAGCCATAAATTTTCTTTTGTTTGTTAATAACTTAATTCTAACTTATCAAAATAATAGACTAATATAAAACAGATAAATAAATCAAGTGATTAAAGTGTAATTTAACAAACATATAAACTTAAATCCTAAAATATGCTGTTGCTTGTCTCCTTTTTTTCACTTATCTTCTTCATCCTTTTGCAACTTTGCTCATCTTTTGCCACTACTTCTTTTTCATCCTGTCCCTTACTTCATCATCCTTCTGTCATTTTTTTTTCTTCTGTTATCTCATCTTCTTCACCCATTTTTTTTTATCATAATCTTTACCTAGTATAATTTTATCTCGCCTTTCTCATCCCATTTTTTTCCGGTCCACCAATCGACAATCTCACATCCATTGAAATGCACATTCCCTTCGTGTTACCAACGTTGCTAATCAAAGGAGAGATGAGGAAGGGAAGATCAAACTAGTCCCCACCGTTATTCATGGGTGATCTGTGGGGAGCCCGTCACCTGCCAGTGGTAGGCAGACATATTTTCTTATGCTAGGAGGACAACTTTTCTTATCCGTTAGGCGTAGTGGGCAGGCGGCAGGTGCATTAGCTCTGCACCCGATCCGCCTCATTGCCATCCCTAATCTTGGTAGGCAATTGTCAAAATTACAACATTTATGCCTAAACTTTTAAGTAGAGTGCAATAAGGTACCTAAATTTTAAAAAATTTCATTTAAGTCACCCATAATAATTACAACATGAGTCCTTGAACTTTTTAAATATTTGCACTTTTACCCAAAAATTTTCAAATTTTACATTTTAGTCACTAATAGTGAACTTGATTTGCATTTCGTAGTAATTTCAAAGAACATTCATTAGAACATAAGCATAGTAAAATTGTCATAGTGTATGTCTGAGTGAGGATCTAAATGGTATATACAGTAATAGTTAGTGGATATGGGTCTAAAAAAAGGATCAAGTATTACCAAAATGTTAAATTACCTAAATATACATTAAACTATAATGAAGAAAAATTTTATGAATTTTTTATTAAATATACTAAAAAATAAAAAGTAATTTAAATTAAATAACATTTAAAAAAAATCAAATTTTTTATTTAAATTTCAACAAAATTTGGAAAAAAAATGAATCGATTAAATCATTTGGGCTATACACCAGTAACTTGAGCGAACATAAGGGTCGACTTGAATTTCACCTAAAGTTATTTGAGACTGAAATTAACCTTGTTATTTAGTGAACCCGAACCCAAATAAGCCTGTCTTAACCTAACTCAAACCCGAAATAAAAAAAAAACTCAAATAACCTGACCTGAACATGACATGGATTTAAATTCATACTAACCTAACTAGATATGAACCTGAATAACCTAACCCGACCCACTAATTTACCATCTCTAAATAGCTATATATTTTAAAGAATTATATGATGAAAATGGTCAATTATTATAAACTTATGTTTAATATATGTAATTTTTCTAAAATTGAGGGGAGGTAATTTCTCAACCTCATATGGCGCCTCCTCCCCTGCGCGGTGATAAAAAAGGCAGGTAGTGGGCCAGGAGGGATGAGAGAGGATTGTTTCTTGTTTTCCTTGGGGATTAGTCAAAATAACACTTACCCTATGGTTTTAAAATCTACGTTTATCCCATTATTTTGTTTTAGAGTCATGATATGATGAGAGCCTATTATTGTGATGGATGGGTGATGCATGAAATCCACAATTGATGACAGGTTCGTGATGGTAACAGGTGGTTACCTTATAGTAACTTTTTCTTTTAATTACTAGTAGTGCAAAAAAGACTACTTTTCATTCACGATAATTTTAATTTGTAATTTACTATAAAAATTATTAAGTGATTAAAATTAATTAGAGAACAGTCACATTTATAACAAGGAAAAAACAAGTAACTTATGATACGAATTTGAATTGTGTGTTTGGAGGTAGAAAGTAATTTTCATTTTTATTTTCTGTTATCTGTTTTCAATTTTTATATACAATTTTTAATTTATTTTTCAGAAAACATGTTTAATTTTTTTTTAAATTAAGTAAAGATGATTACATGTATACACACACTGCATTGAAAAAGTTCAGTTTCTTAGTTGAAAGTTGAAGGAAAGCTTGTGATCTATAATAACATATTTTCCTAAGTATATCAGTTTCAAAAGTGAAAATGAATAAACTTGAAAAATTGCCCCAAACTTTTTGCTCTCTGCTACTTAAGCTCCCAACTTTTGTATCCCTTACATCTACATCACCATCTCTTAATGGTACAAGATGGCCAACCCGGGCTGGTATTGGACTGGTTGGTCTGGGCCTAGGTTCATAGGGACCGGGCACAATTAAGCTGTTGGCGTGCTGGTCCTGGTTTGGTCCTAACCCGGTCCTAGGCTGGTCCTAGGCATTTTTTTAATTTTTTTTTGTAATTTTTTGGAATAAATTTTCACTTAAAAATTATGATTAGTAATTTTACTAAGAGTAAAACACCACCCGATGATGTTAATTTTATTAATTTCAAAGCCAAACGACACTTATATAAGTTGGAACGGGCCTTACAACGGACAATGGTGAAACATTCCAAAAAATTGAAATTAAAAAAAAACTTATGATATGTACTCAGCAGCATAATCAAATTGGATACAAATTATAAAAATTTAAGATTCTACCTCATCGGTGTTTTCATTGTCAGAGCTCTTTTGGCCTTGTAGTCGTAAGGCGGCAAGACTTCAATAACAGTTGCAGATACACACCTTAACGACATTAGGTGACAACCTTGCTCATTTCTCAGAAATAACACATTTTCCTGTGCTGAAAGCCGATTCGAAAGCAACGGTTAAGACGGGAACAACTAGAACTTCCTTTGCAATGATGGATAGTATTAGAAATTTGTTGCTTATCACTTTCCACCATTTCTAAATGTCGGTCTCACTATTCTCCTACACAAAGTTGAGATATGTGTCAACTTAACTAAGATTAGAGGATGCAGGCCGAGGCCGTTTGAGTAGTTATTCAGTAGGATTGAATGCTACTGAAGCCGATGATGAA
Source organism: Aquilaria sinensis (assembly GCA_005392925.1). Classification (NCBI taxonomy): domain Eukaryota; kingdom Viridiplantae; phylum Streptophyta; class Magnoliopsida; order Malvales; family Thymelaeaceae; genus Aquilaria; species Aquilaria sinensis. The sequence continues at coordinate 69,520 of SMDT01003092.1, read as the reverse complement.
GAACCCTCGACAGTATCGGAAGTACTGCTCCCTATCTTGTCTTTATGTCGGCCGGCGTAAGTCTTATATAACTCACGCATATGCTCCTCAAGAGTAGCAGTTATAGCAAGAAGAGATATATGCAACATATCTAAAAAACTATAATAGCCATCTAGTGGTTGTTGTGTGCCTGTGATTCTAATGGTTGGGTCGAGTGCAAATGTAAGTAAATAAATGGGGGTTATATCGTTGAAATACGAAATCCACTTGTCTTTCATGGCTTTAATTGTGTCTTTTAAAAACTCTTCATCTTTGTATTGTTTTAAAATCCATGCAATATTAACCAAATACATTAACACCTTGTGAGAAGTGGATAGTAAACATCGAAGTAAAACATGGTGGCATTGTAAAAATATCGTAGTACGGCAGCTACTTTTGGAAGTTTATCCAACATCTCTTGTTTCAAAATTGTTTTCGTCTTTTTCATATTTATAAAACATGTCATATGTGCAGAAAATGGAATCGCATCTATTAACATCTCGTAAGTCGAGTTCCATCATGTTGGACAATCAAGTTTAAAACGTTTCCAACTAAACTGGAGGGCATTTTCAAGACAATAAGCCTTAAACTCTTTTGCAACTTTCGACCTTGACTTTAAATAATTGATTGCCCACCGAATATGAGTGATTTCGGTGCTCAATACATTAAGGCCTTTTTGAACAACCAAGTTTAAAATATGACAAATACATCGTATATGAAAAAATGTAGCGTCCCTGACAGGTTTTAACGATTCCTTTAATGTCTTAGCTGTGACATCATTGTTGAATGTATTATTAAATGTTATGCTAAAAATCTTGTCATAACAAAAAAATTCTTTTAAAGTTTCAAAAATAACTTGGTATATGTTTCAACCGGTATGATTGACTTCCATTCACTTAAATGCAATGATATGTTTTTGAATGACTTAATTATCATTGATCCAATGTGCAGTCACACAATAATAATCTTATCCTCATGATGAAGTCCACATGTCACTAGTAAATGAAGCAGAATGATCAAGAGCAGAAAAACATGCTTGTAAGTTCGATTTATCAGTTTCATATATTTTAAATGCTTTTCTCCTAGCAGTAGTTCTAGATGTTCTTTTAAAAGCTGGGTTTAATTGTGATTTTATCCATTTTTGCATGTGTCTATTTTCAGCTTGTATGAATGGTTTTTCAGTTAACATCATCCATTCTATCATGCCTTCCCTACAATTTTGTTGATTAAATAAAAAAAATACTTGATATGCCGGCAGAACTCCCAAGCTGCATTTGGCCACCGGTATTATTAGCTCTGTCCGGGCAGAGGTTTGGATGCTTATGATTCATGTGCTGTTTGATTGTTCCTATGCCGGCATTCTTCTTGTGAACAAGCTTCGTCTTGCAATGTATACATTTTACAAATCGCGCCTCCTTCTCATACACTTGATCGAAATGCTCCTAAACCCATACAGTGAGCCTCCCCGATTTACCTTGACTTTCAAATTCAGGTTGGTAGCTCGTTGAGGTGGGTTCCGAGCCATTGCCTCCACCAACATTATTAGACAGAGTCACGTCCACCTCCTCGACGTCGTTGTCAGAAAGTTGGTCATCATCGCCCAACTCAGACTGTGTCATGTTAATTTTTTCGTCGTCAGTAGTTTGTTGAATGTGGATCCCACGGCTCCCAGGTCAGGACATGGAACAAAAAATTGACCTCAACCCTGTCATGCGAGATGAAGAGCTTTGGGCATTTCCCTTTCATTTGGATGCCATTCGTGCAAGAATTAATTGAGAAGATGAAGAAATTTGAAAGTAATGAAGGAAGTATTAAGAAAATAGCAAGAAAATAAGCTTGGGAGCTTGAGGAAATTGAGATAATGTATTAGAGGAGAAGAGCAGAGCTTGAGATTGGTGTGAAGAAATGATGCAAATGGCCTCTCTATTTATAGGAGAGAGTTTTTTTTTTTAAACTAAAAAACCCTTAGAATATAGTTGTTGAAGGGGGGGGGGGAAGTAATTTTAGGGTTAAAAAAAAGTAGTGCAGGCTGTTATAGGGACCTGGAGTGTAATTAAACTAATTTTTTGAAGAATGAGCCATTGGAGCGCTTTTGACCGTTGGGGACTAGACCGGACCGGTCCCGTGCCGGGCCCACCTCCGGGCGGGGCCATGCTAGCCTACTTCAGATCTTTTTTTTTGAAGGCCCATATTTGCCCTACCTTTACCCGTGCTCTAGTTGGTCCTGTGCCGTGCCGGGTTTGACCCAGTCATGGGCCGTGTTTAACTCGAGCCGGTCCCGACCTGCCCCTTTGAACACCTTTACCATCTTTGTCATTCCAAAACACGTAAGATTCGCCACCGATTCTACTATCCAATTGCTCCAATGCCACTGTATTGTTTCTGGAGATCGTTTCATGCCCTAAGGCCAGTTTAGTCACTTGTAATTGAAGGAGAGAAAAGAGGAACGAATGATTCACGAAAACTAAAGCGTCTTGAGAGACAGAGGCTGGTCGGTGGCTTATGAGAAGTTCCACTACCCTATCAGTGTGACAGCAATGGAGAGAGGTTGGTTGATGACGGCGGCAAAGAACACATTGGTTTGTGATGGCAACGGCGAAAGTGGTCTGACTTCTGATTTAGGGCAGTGAGAGTCGAAATGAACGAAGGCAAAACAAATTGATTTTTTCAGGGCCTAGGTCTACAACTTACCCCCCAACTTCGTTGACTCAGACACTTAACCCCTTCAGCTATGACTTAGGGTAACTCAGCCCCCCAAACTTTATAAACTCGGACACATTAGCCCTTCCATTTGATGGAAATGTTCTTTTTTGTTTCCAAGAGACTTATATTATATGACAGTAACATTGAAAAAGATAACCGAACTTGGCATTTTAGCATATTACTGTTTGAGAGGCTATTTTCCTCCACATCTTTGCATGCATGAGGTCAGAGTGTTCCTTGGGAAATTAGGAGTATCTTTAGTATGTTAATTAAAACTGCATAGGAAGATGAACTGTTAAACAAAAATTGCTAAAATGCCAAATTCAACCTCCTTATTCAATGTTATTGTCATTTAAGCCCCTAAAAATGAAAAAGAATATTTTCATCACTTAAGGGGGTTATGTGTCCCAGTTTACAAAGTTTAGAGGCTGAGTTGTCTTGAGTCATAGTTAAAGGGGTTAAGTGTCCGAATCAGCAAAGTTGGGGGGTGAATTGTGGATTTAGGCCATTTTTCAGATATGGAAAATTGGGAAAACAATAGCAATAGTGTTTTCCAATTCTTCAAAATGTGGAAAATTGTTTTCGTAGAAAATAGAAAAAAAAAAATTTAGCTACTAAACATATTTTCTTTTCAATTTTTAGAAATTTTTTTAGAAAACTTAGAAAATTTCTTAGAACTAAACAGGTGACTAAAGAAGGGCTAAGGCTCTATTTAGTTATGGAGAATTCTTCAATTTTTCTAGAAAGTTTTCTGAAAACTAAAAATGAAAAGAAAACATGTTTAGTAAAAGAATTTTTTTAAAATTTTCTTGGAAAATAGTTTTCCATTTTATGAAGATATGGAAAACAATTTTTGTTGTTTTCCCAATTTTCTAACAACTCTTTCTCATATCTCTTTCTTTCTCGATCTCGCAATTTCTACTCTTGTAGTTGCCGTATCTTCGTTGCCTCTGCCATGCACAAATCTCCCTTTGCCTTCACTACCTGACCAACCTCCTTGTCATCGTCGCCAGGCCAAGGTTGTCGAACTCTTCATGCCATCGACCAGCCTACACCGCCTGACCAGCATCTTTTTCTCTCCTCAATCAGATCACTAAGTTTTCTCATTTTCCCTTCAATTACAGGCAACTATGCTGTCTTTGTGAATAAAGCGAACTTGGAGAAGCAATAGTAGCAGCATTGGAGCTTTGGAATTATAAAATCTGTGGCAAAAGTGGGATGGCAGTGGAAAATGGTGGAGGTGCTGGAAATATCATGCGTCGGTGGTGTAAACGTAAGGGATAGAAAATGTTGGAGCCTAAGCCGTAAAATGCAAAACATTGGGGACTGACTTGCACATTTTATATTTTGGTTTTGAAGCTGATACACTTAGGAAATACTTTATTACAGTGCACTAACTTTCCTTTAGTTTTCAACTAAGGCATTGAACTTTCCAATGTAATGTGTATATATATAATCCTATTTACTTATTTTAGAACAACTAAACATGTTTTAAAAAAACATACTTTAGAAAATTGTTTATAGAAAATGAAAAGGAAAATTGTTTTCTACATCCAAACACCATCTAAGTTTTTTGACAATGTTACCCTCAATTACAGTAGAAAAAATAAAGGACATTTGGATAATTAATAGTGTCTTGATCCTTTGTCAACTCTAGAACTTTGTGCTATCCTCAATTGCAAGATTTACAAGGGCTAGGTATAGAATGGTAAATAACTCATTGAGAATCAGTTGCTTGCCTTGATTGCTTCCATTCGCTGGAAGGAGATCCATCAAGTTGTCTTCAAGATGGCTTCGTGTAGGGCACCTGGAGAGGATGGCTTCCAAGGTCTTTTCCAATGTTATCAAAGTCGGGTTTCTACCTAGAGGCGTTTTGGTTTTTTCTAGTCTTTAAATTCGTAAAAGTCATAAAATTATAAGATTATACTAAAAGGCTCTTAGAAAAGGATGAATAAAAATATGACTATCTAAATTATCTTAGGGAATTCATATACATAGTATTTTCACTTAATAATATTCTAAGATCATAAAAAAGTGTCATGCCATGAACATAAAATGCATTAAAGATAAGTTTCACAATCCTAGTTCATAATGAGAAATTAAAAACACTTTAATAATTTAACAAAAAAAATAGAACATCATGACCAATAGCATATATTAATATTATCATCTTTGAAGTTTATACCACTATTAAAATTTTCTTAATTCTCGACAGATACTTTTCTGATGACTTACTGACATTGGAAATTTCCAGCAGATGGCCATCGAAAGTTGAAAACTGTCCAGTGTAATTTTTCGATGGCTAGCCATCAGATGTTTTCTGACAAACTTTTCTCCACCTAAATCGTCCATAGGAATGAAATATTTTAAATTTAATTTTTTCAACAGATGTTTTCCAATGGTTCCATTGGAAAATCTAATGGCTAGATGTTGGAAAATTTTCTGGCCACATTCCTACACAGTCAAAGAAAATATTGCTCAAAATTAGCCGCCAAAATAAAATTCTTTGAATTCTAAATTTCCAATGTCTATCTGTCAAAAATTGAAAAATTTCTGTCGAAACATCCAGCTAAAAATTTTAATTTTTCCTTTTAAATTTAACTTTTCCCTCAGTTTTCACTATTATAAAACCATCTTCTATCAAAACCTTATATTTTTTTTCTCTCATTTCTTCCTTCTCATTCTCATAAAATCTCCTCCTCCCCCTTCCTCCTCTCTCTTCCCTATCATTACCTTATTCTTTCTCTTTCTTCTTCTTCCTCCCTCCTCTTTCTTACCATTTTCTATTTCTTTTTATTATTTTTATTTTTCTTCTTTCCTATCTTTCTCACCAATTTTATGCCCAAAGGTGGTTTAAGTGCAACTGGTACAGACCTTGGGATCAAACTACATATTTCTGGGATTTGGAGGCTATGTTTGTAATTAATTCTATGAGAAAACAAAAGTTGAAAATTGACGGTTTTGAGTCCAAAACTTCTAGCACCTTGAAAACTAGAGACAACTTTGAATTAGGCCATTTAAGGGACTACCATTTGCAATCTTGGAAAAACATTTATTTTTTTAGGGAAAATTTTTTTTGCCAACTATCCATTGGATTTACTGATTGTCACCATCAATTGGATTTTCTGACGGTTGCAGTTGAAAACCTTTTTTTAACGTATTAAAACCTAATGGACATCTTTTTGACAACCATTCGTTAAAAATTGCATTTTCCAATGACTAATTGTTGAAATTATCCTCTTACATTCACTTGCCATTTCATTATTTAAGAGGTCAAACTTATTTAAGCAAATACTTGTACCATCATTGGCATTTCCTTCATTTATATCCGTATCTACATAAATTTAATAACTAAGATTATCAAAGCCATAGTGAACAAGAACAATCAAGTGACACATAATGTCAGAGACGCTACACAAGATCACTTGAATAATTGGGATTATGGTGATCCCACTTTTGATTGTAATTAGCTAAGTCATTATTTGTAATACATTAAAACTTTCATGCTACTAGTTCTTTAACCTAAAGCAAAATCATATGCATGCTTAACTTGTTGCAAGATAAAAACAAGCATTAAAACAAAACACTTGCTAGCTTGGGCATTAAAAAAATGAAGAAAACCACAACCAAAATCAATAAAATAATAAGTTATCCCATACTTTAAACAAAGAATCAATGTTTTGTAGATCCAAATGCAAACTAATGTGTTTAATGCATATTACACTTTTGTAGATCCAAATGCAAACTAATGTGTTTAATGCATACTTGAAAATCTTCTTTAAGCTTTTGTCATTATTATGAGGCATAACCTAGAACACCAGAGTACAAATTATTAACTATTTGAGATCAATGACTAAACTCCAACTTGAGCTCATTTACCCAAATGTAGAGAGCTCTGCAATGTTTTTATGCTTTTTCTTTGCTTAGCCATTATTAGAGATGTGAAACAACTTTAGTTAGTACATACAATGACTAACTATAAAACTTAGAATTGAATTTAGATTCAAATAACTTGTACCTACAACAAGCCAAAACTTACACCAAAAAACTTGGTGTCATACTCATAAATAACATATTTGCACAATATGAAAGTAAGAGTGTGAGAATATGGTGATTCACAGTAAAAGATTTCTTACTTCTTAACTTGCAAGAGAAATCTTAGGACAAGTATATAAGTTAATTATATACAACTTAATGTAAGCTCAAAATGTTCCAAGGTCTTAATTAATGGCCACTAGAAAATGTTCTGTTATAACCTTAACCTAGTTCTGCTTCTTTGCAATAACTTTGTTTTTACCTTAGCAAGTTTTGCTTGTTACTTTCTTTAATTTCTTCTATTATATTGTACAAGAGTCTCACTTAATCTTAGTGGCTTAACTTTCCAAGCATGGTGGCTTAGCTAGGGCACTTTTGAGGTTTAGGACCTCCTTTAGACATACACTACTTAAAACCCCTTTATCTTGCTTGAGCCTTAAGCCCTTTTCTTGTCCACTTATTAATCCCTTAATAAATGCATGTAAACAACTTATGAGTGGGTTTGATAACTCAAATAGACTTCTAAACATCTTAGAATAGGCCTAGGATCAATTCCGTATCAACAAGATTCCAATCGGATCCTTCGAGCTAATGGCCAAATGCCTATAGGTGATACGACTTAGGTTGAGGTTGCCTCCTAGGGCACCTTTTGGTGCTGTGGCATTTAGGGCTCCCCTGCACCTCATTTTCATTCACTCCAAGTGCCCCCCTTTAGCCCCTAATAACTTCCCATGGCCAATTTGACTTTGTCTCAACCCAACCCAACATTTATATGAATGCTAGAATATGATGTAACACATTTATTTAAACACTTGGGAACTTGAAATCTCTTACCTCAAGCAAGATCACAAGCCAAGAACATCTATATCCACAATCAAGAACCACTTAAGCAATCTCCTCTAAGTTCAATGTTATAACTTGATATTAGCCTATCAAATGGATTACCAAGCATCAAGAATACTTAATTAAGATTCAATTTGAGAAATAAAACCTTGAAATAGGGCCAGGGCTTCAAGACCAAACAAAGCTTCCTTGGGCCTCTTATGCACAATTAGCTTAGTACCTTAGAATTCCAACTTTAGGGACTAGAATTATCAAGCTTAGAAATGAGTTACCCAACCTACCTACACGTCCTTTGATCAATAAAACATCTTCAACTCAGTCTAGTTAGGGATTGAAGGCTTACCATGAACAAAAATGTGCCCCCCAAAGAGCCAGTAATTACACTTTTTTACCACACCTAGCTATTAACCCTAAGCTGGGATGTTTCTTATTCGAGACAACAGAGTATGGTGGTGCATGGTTTCAATGGATGCTGGGGGGATGTGATCAAGCGGTCGTAGGAGTGGGCTGGCTAATAATAGAAAGATTGGAAGGGCACAATTTTGGAAGTGTGGTTGTTGACACCCAATTTCGTCCGACCCCTTCTTTTTTAAAAAAATAATAATTAAAAAAAATTAGTTAAAAATTAAAAAATAATAATTATATAAAAATTATTATTAATTAATTATACAAATAGAAAATTAAATTAAATAGTTTTGGGGAAGGGGCATTTTGTTAAGTTAATATCTATGTGTGTATATCCAAAGAAATTAAAATTCAAAAAAAAAATTAATTAAAAAATTATTATTATTAACTAATTAATTATTATTACTAAAATTTTTTTAATTAATTAGTTTAAAATATATTTTGTTTTATAAGGGTTTAGTTAAAAATAATATATGTGTGTATGTATGTATGTAGGAATTACAAAAGAAAACTCCATAAAAAAAAAAACAAACAAACAAAATTGAAAAGTTTAGGGTAAAAATGACAAAATTAAGAAGTTTTGAGAAAATTTGACAAAATATGCAAGTTTCAGGAGCATTTGGTAGTTTGTCACATGAATTTTGGGCCAGACCGACGGTTCTGGCCCAAATTAACAGAAAAAGACAAAGTTGTCTCAATTAGAAGTTTTAAGAACATCCCCAAAGTCAAAAGAGATGGAAAAGACTGAAACTGTCATTTTATCAAATTAAGAGATAAGTTTAATTTTAACTTTTTTTAATTATGAACAGTCCTTCACTCCTTCCCCTATAAATAGGAGTCCAAATCTGTAAAGAAAGAGGAGAAAAAAAAAAAAAAATCAAGCTTAGAGCTCCGTTTTAAAAAAAAAAAAAAATTACAATTTAGGTCGCTGGCCTCCCTCCCTTCCTTCCAAGAAAACCTGAACTTTTCCCTTTTGTTTTCCGTCACGCCCGTATCCTCCCGTCGATTCCCTCCTCCGTTGGCCTCCCCCTCTTCCTCCCTCTAACCAGCCATCGCCGCCACTCACCCCAGCCACCGCCGCCACTCCCTCCAGACACCGCCGACCACCGTACCTCCCTCCTTTTCTCCTTCCTCCCCACCTCGACTTCCCTCTCCTCCCTCTCACTCTCCGCCGGTCCCAATCCTACTCTTTTCCCGGTCGTTCGCCTCCCGCCGCCGTCTCATTCCCTCGCTGCGTCGTCGCCCTCCTCCCCTGCTTGCCGTCGCTGCCCCTGGAACGCGCGCTGCCGCCATCGCTCCTCTGTTTCCGTCTCCAGCAAATTTCAATTTTAATTTTTTTTTCTGGGTAAAACCCTGATTTAGTCCTTTATCTTTTCATACTTATTCCTTTTAGTCACTAACCTTTTATTTATTTCCGCAGAACTAACAATAACTTTTATTATCTTTATTATTATTATTATTATTATTATTATTCCATTATAAGCTACTAACCTTATTATTATTAACAACTAACTCTACTAACTTTACTAACTTTTATTATTATTATTATTATTATTAACAACTAACTTTACTAACTTTACTAACTTTTATTATTATTATTATTATTATTATTATTATTATAGTTCATGGAAGGTAATACCTCCTATTTATTTATTTTTTAAGTGGATGGCCAAAAAGCCCCACTTTATTTACTATTTATTGACCTTTAATTTTCCTTTATTTACTTTATGTGCTTTTTATTTGTTTATTTATTTGCATATGTTATTTAATTTCTGCAATTTTTAAGTGGATGGTCAAAAAGCCTCACTTTATTCTCCTTTAATTTTCCTTTACTTAATTTATGCAAATTTTAATTACGTAGATGATTAAAAATTATTTCATTTATTTCACCTTTAGCCATAAAAAAAAAATAAATAATGATAAATAAAAAATAAAATAATAAAAAAATAAAATAAAAAGTTTTTTTTTATGTGAATAATTAACTTTATTACTTTTAGGGATAACAAAAAAAAATCATTTTTTAACAAAAGCCAACCATCTTTTATTATTTTGGAACACATATTTTATTATTTCTTTAAAAACAACAAAAAGTTAACCTTTTATTCCTTTTTATAAAAAATTATTAAACAAACATAATTAAATAATTCCAAAAAAATAAAAATCAATTTTTTTAAATATATCTTTAAAGTAATGATAATTAAAAATTTAAGAAAAATATAAAAATAATAATAATATCCAATAAAAATTATGATTAAAGTTAATAATTAATTAAATAAACAAAAAAATATTAAATTAAATTCCATGTCCAAATGATCCGACAGGATCCATGGTTTGGAAAATGAAAAAAATATTTTTTTAAATAAAGTATATAAATAAAATTAATTTTTTTTATAGTTACTTTAAAATTTTCTTTATCCAGTAAAAAGAATAAAAGAGTAAGAAAAAAGAAAAAAAAAATTTGGGTAATATTTTACTTATTTCTTTATCCAGTAATATTTTACTTATTTATTTTAAAATAATAAAAAAATATAACTTTTTGGTTCCTTTATTAAACAAAAAAATCTTAACCAAATGATTTCAAATAAAGATAATAAAAATAAATAGAAAATAATTAAATTCTCTTTAAATATATTTTAAACTTATCAATTATATATATATATTTTAAGACTTATAAATTAGAAAAATATTTCAAAATCTTTTATCAAACAAAAGGAACAAAAATAAAATAAAATCTATGAATATCAAGATTATTTTTAGAAAAATATATAACTCTTTGTTTTCTTTATTAAATAAATAAAATCTTGATATTAAATAATTAAATAATTACTTTTTGGTTCATCTTTTATCAAATCAAAAAGAATAAAAATAAAATAAAATATATGAATGTCAAGATTTTTTAGAAAATTATATAACTCTTTAGTTTCTTTATTAAATAAAGAATCTTGATATTAGATAATTTAAAAAATTACTTTTTTGGTTCCTTTATAAATTAAGTAATTACTTAAAAAATGAATAATAAAGATCTTTCATTGAATAAGAAAATAAAAAGAGAAAGAAAAGAAAGAAAAGAAAGAAATTTTTTTTTTAACATTAAGATCATTAAAAAAATCTAAAATTTCATAAAAATTATGACAAAATTAATAATTAAATAAAAAAAATAATAAGAATTAAAATCTAAATAATTAACAATAATTTTTAAATTAAAATCCATGTCCGGGTGATCCGATAAGATTTATGGCTTGGAGAAATATACAAACTTTTAATTGAATAAAAATTAAATACAAAGATGAAAATCCATATTCAGATAATTCGGTAGAATTTATAATATGGATTAAAATAAAATTTCATCAAATTCCATGTCCGGGTGATCCGATAGGATTCATGACTTGGAGAAGAAAAAAAACAAAATTTTTAATGAAATGAAATTAAGTATCAGCATGTAAATCCATATTATGATAATTCGGTAGAATTCATGATATGGATTATTAATTAATTAAAATATTTAAAATAATTAACTAAAATTTCATCAAATTCCATGACCGGGTGATCCGATAGGATTCATGGCTTGGAGAAGGAAAAATAAATTTTTTAAATGAAATAAAATTAAATATCAGGATAAAAATCCATATTCTGATAATTCGGCAGAATTCATGATATGGATTGTTAACTAATTAAAATTTCATCAAATTCCATGTTCGGGTGACTCGGCAGAGTCCATGGTTCGGAAATGTCGAATTTGTAAAAAAATTATATAAATTAATTACCGAAGAATTTAAAGCCCATATTAATTTAAAAATCCACATCCGACTAATTCAGTTAAAATTTCTGTTTTGAAAATTAACTGAATTTTATTTAAAAGCAAGCAAAACAAAATTAAAATTAACTAAGGTACCAATTTTTGGGTGCTATAACAAAGTTGTTTTAGCGTAACCGTACTCCCGAACCCCCGAATTCTCGCAGACCATATTTTAGGTGTCCAATCGACCTGAGAGAAAACCGATTGGTGGCGACTCCCAAAAACGACCCGCACGTTGCCACAGTGGTGAATCGATAAGGGGAGTAGGCGGTAGGGCAAGATCCAGGAATGGAGTGGTGATTCGATGACGAGAGTGGGCAGGAGGGAAGATTTAGATGTGGTTTGGGGATGGTAGGGTTCGGGGCAGTTAATACGATTAGGATGTGTTTGTGCGATGACGGGGTCAGGTTAGGGGTTGTGGTGGTGGGGTCGGGGCAAGGTGCGACTGCGGGGTAGGAGCGATAGTGGGGTCAGGGCTACGGTGACAATGACAGGGTTAGGGGTTAGGGGCGATGGCGGGGTAGGGAACAGGTGCGGCTACGGGCTGGGGCGGCAGGGTCAAGGATAGGGGCTGCATTGGCGAGGTTGGGGCTAGGTGTGACTGTGAGTTAGGGGTGACAGCGGGGTCCAGGCTACCACACAATGACAATAGGGTCAGGGGTTCGGGGCGATGGCGAGATAGGGAACAGGTGAGACTAGTGGGTAGGGCGGCGGGGTCAAGAGTAGGGAGGTGTAAATACATGCAACTTCGAGAATTTTGTATTCATTTTAAATTTGAAGCGTAAAACACATAATTCAAATGTATTAATTAGAAATGAACAGGCAGGAAGTCTTGCTTCTTATCTTTTAACCTTTATTGCTTATTTATGTAATAAGCCCCCAAACTTAAGCTAGTTGCTCACTTAGGTCCCTCGGTCTCAAAAGTTCTTGAATTCTTCTCTCACGAATAAATTTGGAACTAGAAATCAATATAATGCTTCATTCCACATTCCATTCTCATTCATGACACAAAACGGGGTTTTACGTTAAAAATTATGATTTTTTCCTTCTTTGCCTACTTTGCTCAAATTACTGAAATAACACCTTTTTTGCTACATGAACCTACGTTGATTAATTCTTGGCTTGAATATGGAGTTCCAAAGCATTAGAAATTAGGCTTAAACTTACTTACCTTTGTGATTTAATCTTAGGTTTTGGAGAGCCATTACACATAAAACCTGAGAAAAAAAACAAAGGAAGATTTATGGTTTTTTTTTCTTTTGTAGTTATCTTTAATTTTTCTTTGTATTACTTTAACTCTAAATGGGTTGGGTTGGATTGTATAAAGATTGATTTTGCTAATAGATTTATATATTTTTTGCTCACTATCATTTTATAGCCAATTTAAGTAAATCAAACCTAACAATGTAGAAATATATATTCTTAACTTTTTAAGTTTCTAAGACTAAAGTCAAGAATCTACCAATTTCTACTAATATATAAGTTTTTACTAAGACTTGAGATATTTTTTTCTTTTCAGAGTAAGAGAAATTTAAGTTTGCAAGACTCAAGGTTGGATTTTAATAATCATGGTTCTTTCTACCAAGCAAATTAGGATTGTGTGCTCCTTAATAGACTTTCTGTTCAAAGCTTTCCAACGAGCCACCTTGATGAAGCTCTTTAACTCCACTTTAATCACGTTTATTCCCAAGGTGCCTTAGCCTAAGAGAATGGATCACCTTTGCCCTGTAAGCTTATTTAACACACGTGTTAAAGTGATTTTCATAATCATTGTCCAGCACATTCGGCCTGCCGTTGAGTCCCGAATTTCCCCAACTTATAATGGATTTCAAAAGTTCACTTTACGGACATGTTATGAGTTCATCCTCATCTTCTGAGTTGGAAATCATCCCATCTCTCGTTGGCAGGGTATACTCCTCTTGTCGAATGAATGACTTGGAAGATTTGTGTGATCTTTAAATCCAAATTGTACTTCATTATTAATTTAATAAAGTTATGCTTTTCTTCTTCATACTAGGATATCCCTTAGAACTATATCATATATAGATTATGAAGATCATGCCATATAAGACCTAACCTATCTTTGTAATTTTTAAAAAGTTATTCACAATCTATGAGTATGTATTGGTTAATTGCAAAAAATAAATTCCATGTATAACGTTACCATATGCGATAAAGAGATTTGTCTTAGTCACTAGAATAATAATTCCTAATATATAGCTGAATATTTGAATAAAACCAAATAAATTACTCCTAGACCTTTAATTAATGAAAATTGAGTTAATATTACTTTATTCTGTAAACATCAAAATAATATAAACTTAAATTTATATATTATGTTATCGTGATATGTCAACTAATGATGCCAACTATTGGATATATTTGGACATGTTAAATTACATAAATATTAACATGTTAAGGCGCATCAGAGAATGCCCAATGTGCCAACCTGGGTTTGCAGCCAATTTTTCAGATTTTCCTAGTTTATTTCTTTGCTTGTAAGTATATTAAAGACATATTTTGCATGTGCAAAAGTTGCACACGTTTTCTACTTATTTTGGGAAAGTTTTGAGTGTTAGGACTCCTAAACCTAGGAGAATTTGTATCTTAACCTAGCTTAGGACTTCTAGTTCTTTTAGGACTTGTTCCATTCAATCTTTAGACCTTTAAACCCTATAAAGAGGGCCCTTGTACGTTGTTTTCGACACATGTAATCATTAATAAAGTTATTTGCTTGAGAGTTTCTCTTCTTAGTTCTTATTGAACTTATTTTTAGCACATAAGAGCTTAACTAGTTTCTTTATGTGTTTTGCTATACTTCTCATTTCTATTCACAGGTTGAATAGGAGTGAGGGTTTCTTGACTCTTGGATTGTTTTTTTTTTTTTTTTATATGGAGCTTGATAAGCATCTTGGAGCGTTTCTTGGTCTTATATCAGTGAGGTTCCTGTCAAATTGTGTTTTTTATTATTAGATATTGTCTACTTAATTATAAATATAGCCTATCTACCAATGTTATTTAGGGATGTGTATTAGAAATTGTTGTCTATTTGTTGAATAAAGTTCCAACTAAGTCAATCCTGAAAACTCCATATGAGTTATGGATCAATAAAAAACAAAGTATAAGACACTTAAAAATCTAGGACCATCCTACACATGTGAGGAAATAGAAATTTATGAAGTTGAAAATTTAGAACAAAAATATGCCTATTCGTAGGATACCAAAAAAAAAAAAAACACTACGGGTTATTATTTTTGTAATCCAAACAAATAAACTAGTTATTATTTTTTTAATTAAAACAAACAAAAAAGATTTTCATAAGTAGATATGTGATTTTTATGGAAGATGATTTTGTGGTTAACTCTAATAACGACAATGATAATTAGATTATTTTAGAAGCGCTAACCAAGACATATGATGATACTACTTTTGTTGATAGTACTCAAATTAACACTCCTTTATATCTTGCTTGTAAGAGTCATAAGATTGTTCGTCCATCTCAAAAGTTGACTCTTCTAAGTGAGTCATTTATAATAATTTCAAAAGATTATGAACAAGATCCTACAAGCTATGAAGCAGCAATGAAGAATGTTAATAAAACGGAGTTACGTGACGCGGATAAGATAAAAAAAATTAATTCAGGGACGTAGGTGAAATTTACTCACTCTAACCGTTAAGTGTCAGGGAACAATTCTTCCCAACCTTTCCCAGTAATAGAAAATACTGTCACCGAACGGACACGAAGGGAAGTTTAACATTCAAGTTAAAACTGCATCATCAACCAGTACAATATGCTGACCAAGTCTGACTCCGTAAATAACACTAATTTGGTGAGCACAGATGATGACTTAGTCCACATAAATTACAGAGGTTACACCTATGATAAGTGCCTCCATAATGCAGGCCGATCTCTCGAAACAATGAGAACACGAGATGCTGAATAATCAAAAGACGGAGAATATAAGTCATCCGGGCCAATGACTTCTCTAACATTCTCCGAAGTAGAAAGATTACCAATGAGCGATTGGAGCCCGTTATCCTTCAAGGCATCAAACACAAAGAGTCCCAGTCGATTTACACCCATGACATAGTCTGTGCTCCCCCATACCTGTGTTATTGCTGAATGATGCTGGTTTGTATTGGACTCTTGGGAAGAGTAAGTGCAGAAAAGCCGTTGCTTGCGCAATGAGAATTGCTGCACCTGACTAGTAGTCTGGCTGTTTCCAGCTGATCTCATATTGCAGCCAAGGAAGACCGAATCTCCGCGGGAGAAAACTGACTGCGCACTGACACCAAGTTTTGGTATTTTTGCACCTACTCCAGATGGATGGCGGAAGTCCAAGATATTGATGGAATCAGCAGTACAGAAGACACCATCGTTTCCTTCAGCTTCAGATGAACTTACCCTGCATCTCGGACAATATGCAATCTTGGACTTGTTAGTGACAAATGTAGTGCACCAGACAGACTTACCAAAAACCACCATAGTGCAACTCAACAGCTTAAATATTTAGTGAAGTGGGCAAATTCACCTCACATGAGATTTTTGACTTTAAATAACACTTAGAGAAAGCTATCATATAGTGGTAAAAGCATACTTTCAAGAAAATGAAGAGCAAAATTGAGGAAAAGTTCCCACCTTTGCCTAACGCCACCACCTATTTCAGCATCAGTGTTGTTGATATGAAGAGCTGATATTTTTTTACCAAATGAAGGAACAGATATTAGTGCCTGTGGATGCTGAGAGTTCACATCCCATACAGAAACCATGTCCATTTCAGCTACTACTATCTTTCCTCTGTTTCGCCATTGCAATGGACTTGAATAGTCCATTGCCAGAACAGGCTTCTGAACCTCCCACTTCATTATTTGTTCTCCATCTCGGATATCATATGCTTTAACTATATTCTGAGAGCTGGCTGTCTCCATGATAAGTGGACCACATGGCCTATACCACCATTGCCTAGTCTCTGTCAACAATTTGTCGGACATAACATTTCTTCTATACGTCATGTTACTTTGAAGTGGACCAAGCACATTCCTCGAACTTGTAACTCCACTGTCAATCTGGCAAGCACGCAAATCTTTACTATAGAAATCCCAGGAACAAAATCCTGATTCCAAAGAATTCCCAGCAGATGCAGCCACAACATATCTCCCAGAGCAACCATCAGCAGAAGGAGCACGGATAATCCAACAATCTCTCCATATGTTAGGTGATAAACCTGTGGGAGGCTTGTAGACAGACTTCTCCTGGAACAACAGTGAAAATAATTAGGCAGTTGACACCAGAGACAAACTTCTAACAGATTAAATGAATCCTAACTTCTTTTGGAGCATTTTTAACCATGAGAGCTAGCAGATTCATAGGCCAAGAATAAAAACTTTAGCTTTAAACAGGGGCAATAAGACATACCTCAGAATTTGCAATGTCATAATAAGAACAAGAGCCATCACCATGGGTGAGAAGAACAGCCTCACCTTCTGAGACAAACCATCCCCCTGTAGCAATCTTGTGGCCTATTTCATTAAGCTGATGAATGCTGGTATTTTCAATGTCGTCATCAATTGCAATTTTCTGCCCACTTTCCTGATCATCGAAGTCCTCAAGCCTTTCATCAGTGGTGAGAATCGGATCAGCACCACTCCTAACATCTAAGATTTTGGAAGAACCCTCAGCCAGGGATCTGCCAGCCCCATCCATCTCATAAACTTCTAACTGTTTCGAACAGCCTTTATATTGCTCCTTATCAAGTGAAGCCAAAAATTCTAGAGCTATGGGGTTATCCTCTATTGGGTTCAACATTTTCTTTTCATCCTCAAATTCACAGGTAGATAATGCAGAATTTGAAGGCTCTTGGCTTTCAGACATTCCTGATGAGGCCTTCACTGATGTTCGATTCCGAAGCAATTTATGATGTGGGAACAATCTAGCCTCCAATTCTTCACTACTTAAACCTTTAACTGAGATTTTCCCATCACCCATGTTTCTGCTCTGCCTCGTCTCAACAACTTTGGAATCTACCACATCACACGCAGAACTTTTCACATCACCAAGTTTGCTATCTGAATCACCAACAACATGATTCACAGCCATCTCAATCCCAGAAATCTTCTCCTGAATATCAGAAAGTATCAACTTCGATGCATTAGGATTATTCATTTCCAGCATTTCCTTTGTCTTCTTAATGTCCGAAGCTATTCTTTTCACTTTCCCTTCTAAAAAAGCAAGCTTCTCATGAAGTTTGCCGGGAAACTTAACAGCAGCTTGTGAGACAGCAACTTCCTCATCGCCATTCTTTTCATTATCATTAGAGACAGCCAATACCTTCAAATCACTCAAGGACGCGTCTTTCTCTGCCTTTCCAGTTTCATCTTCAAACTGCAACCCAGAGTTACGTACACCATCAGATTCCTCATTAGCCCCAACCCTAGATCTATGATTTGAGCTTAAAATCGGACCATTACTTCCATAAAATCCATCGGAAACACTGCTAGCACCACCAAACCCACTTGATTGGACCAAATCCGAGCCCAGGTTATCAGCTTTTTTACAGTTTCCCTTCAAAGCCCTACACCCAACTGTTTTTTTCTCATTCCCCTTCACTTTCAAGATCAAATTTTGACCAAACCCTCCCTTATTTTCTTTCCCCTCTTTTCCATTTTCCTCTCCCCCGTTTGTTTCCCGAGACAATTTCTTTTCCCGTTGGGCAGAAGAAGCCTTAGAACCTCTGTCTTTTCTCGGATCGGAGAAAACCCTAATGAACTCAGATGGGCTGGGGCTCCTTCCTCGTGGCGCCGTTGAAGTGGACCAGCGCACCCGTCCTTCACCTTCTCCGGCGGAGGCCGCCGACTTATCTACCCGCGGCACCGGACGCATAGATGGCTTCTGCGTTGCGACGGAAGCACGAGTAAGACTCTTAGGCCGGGGCTTTTCCTTGCCGGAGGATGAGTTTTGGAGCGTCAGATTGGAGACCAGAGTTAGGGGTTTTGATGTTTTTTGGTTGCCATCGAACGGGTCTCTTTGCCGGCGAATTGAAACAGCTGACATACTGATTTTTTTTGTATAGGACGGGGAAGGGAAGGATGATTGGAATTAGGTTTTTTGGGTTTGAGAATTTGAAATTGAAAGTGCTTGCCTCGATCGGCGGAACAGTTTTACGACTTTTTAACGCTCCCGTTCGGCATCGAGCGGGAAAGGAAATAAGACGCTGCTAGGCGAGGATTTAAATCTTGTGTCATAGTACCGCTTTTTCGGTGGTAGGTACAATATTAACATAATGTTTTATCATCTAAGATGTAACGGTTATATATATATATATATGTGTGTGTGTGTACATATCAAAATTATATGCAACATATCAATATATTAAAAATCTCAATATTCAACTCTAATATTCAAGCCACCCATAAGAAGTTAGGGATGGGATGAGATAAGTTTGGATTAAACCATCGAGTTTGGGTTTGATCGAGTTAGTATGAAATCAGGTTCAGGTTAAGTTAATTGGTGTTTAGGTTAATTTGGGATTTAAGTCTGGTCGGGTTGGGTTGGTTTATTTGAATTCATGTTCAACACAAGTCAAGTCAATTTCAGTTTTCGTTAACTTCATGTTGGGTTTTGGGTCATATTCGGGTTTATCTTTGGGTACGCTTAGGTTGCTGGTGCATAGGTCGAAATGACTGAATCGATTTAATTTTTGTTAAAATTTAGATTAAAGAATTCAATTTTTTTGTGCGATTTAATTTAAGTCAATTTTTCTTTTCTCAGTATATTTAATTAAAAAGTTTATAAAAATTTTCTTCTTTATAATTTATTACATATTTAAGTTATTAACATTGTTAGTAACACTTACTTGATTGTTTTTCTAGACTCATATTCGTCAACTATCACTGCACAAGCCATATAGACCCTCACTCAACTACCATCTAGAGACATACTGCGACAATTTTTCTATACTTCTGTCTCAATGAATTTTCTATGAAATTATTACGAAATGCAACTCCAGTTCATTATTAGTTAAAAATTTTGGATGAAAATGAAATAAAATTCAATGACCCATGTTGTAATTATTATGGGTGACTGAAATTAAATTTTTCAAAATTTGTGTACATTATTGCAGTATACTAAAAAGTTTAGGAATGAGTTTTCTAATTTTGACAATTGCCTACCAAAATCATTAAACTTATTAAATATAGAAGTTACTTACTAAATATGAAAGTCCTTTCCTCAAATATGAGATTTACTAAAAATAAAAGTTCGAAAAAATGGAAGTTATTAAATATGAAAATCTCCTCTCAAAATATGAGAATTAATAAATATGAAACTTCGAAAAAAATGAAATTAATAAATATGGTATTCCTTTTCTCAAATATGAGATTTATAAAATATAAAAGTTCCAAAAAATGGAAGTTGTTAATTATGGAGGTCATCTTCTCCAAATATGGGACTTGCTAAATATGGACGTCCTAAAAAATGAAAGTTACTAAATATGGAAGCCCCTATATATGAGACTTACAAAATATGGAAGGTAATGAAAGAGTAAAATTAAGGTTTAAAGTGAAGACTAAAATCGGGCCTTATCGAGTTTAGTTATCAAATCATCTTAGGTTTCGGTTAGGTCAGTCTCGGTTTAGGTCATTTTAGGTTCAGATAAATTTGGGCTTGGGTTATTTCGGGTTCAGGTATATCAGGTTCAGGTTATTTAGGTTTAGATTTTCTCTGCTTTTACTTTAATCAGGTTCGGGTTTGGGTTGTTGACTTTTTTATCAAATCAGGTCAAATTGCTTGAGTTCGGATGGGTCAGGTTAGGTCATCGGTTAGGTCAAATTTTATCATCCCTATAACAAGTTATCAACATAAAGAAATTAAAAAACATAAGTAAGAAAAGTACAAAAGAAACATAACCTTGTTGGTTTTAACATTTTTATCCATTAGTTCAATAAAAAAATGTTAGTAATTACCAAAAAAAATTAAAAAAACACAGTATAGTTCCTAAAAAAAAAACATAAAAGTGAATTATAAATAAATACAGGATTGATAGGGAATGTGGTCAGGTAAGCTGGACCCAAAAGCTCGATGAATAGCGAATCAGAATCCCGTGTCCAAAGATAGTGTCAAAGCCCTAGGATTCGCCCCCGAGGGAAATCCTTCGATGCTTAAGTTAGTTTTCCAGCAAAGAGTAGTAGAGAGAAGGAGAGGAAAGCCAGAACCTTTACCTTGGGATTGATAAGGGGTTGATATAGTTGAGCCGAGCTTCAGGTAGTTCGTTTTAGAGATAGAAATCTTATAGCTTATCCATATTTACGGGATGTAGTTTCCTTTTGGGAGAGGTTTCTTTTTAGGGCCTTTTTGGGCATTTAGGCTCGGCCCATCCTCTAGTTGTCAGTATCTGGACCATTAGGCTTGTTTCCTACCAATGGGCCCCTCTTCCTGGAGGGAATGTAGGCTGAGGGTCCCACATTCCTTAGTACGCCTAGACAACGTCGTTTGAAGGCAGGGGTGCGATTCCCCCTTTCTTTGTTAGCTTCGTAGGGAAATTAGGTGGACGTCACTATTTCAAGTTGTCCTATCTACCTTTCATATGTGGTTGTGACGTGTGTTAAGTGTATCGGCTGATAGGAAGGCAAAGAGATATCCATTAAATGCTTTTTAAGGAAGTGACCAAGCATGGTTATCTTGATTACTACTAGTGGCCATGTGTCCTTTAGTGATTAGCCCATCTTTTGTATTGGCGGTTTCCGAGGGGAAACCCAAGAGTCACAAATTTTCTTATTTATGTCATGAAGGTTTATGCTCTCTTCCACTGTTTGGCTTGTTCTACTACTTTCTTCTTTCCTGATTTGTTGGTGCCAAAGTTCTCTGGGATTTCTCTTTCGAAGTTTTTCTCTTTCTTGCAGTGTTCATTCTTCCTCAGCGTGTTCAGGTAGTAAGTTATTTGTATTTTCTTCTTGTCTTATGTTTTCTCATTTTTATTTCCTTTAGGTACTAGCTTTTTTTTGGTTTTCATCCTTCTGCCGCCTTGTTGTGTTGGTGAAAGCCCTAATGTGTTCTTAATGGTTTTTTCATATGGCTTATACGAAATCATCATCCAGGGCTACTATCGACGCCAGTGAAGCCTCCAAGATGCACTTCTTCCCTAATGTTGAAGTAATGAAAGGAGTTATAACTCAGCACAATGTAGGGACATTGATCATGTATCTCACCAGATATTTCTAGCCAAATGACATTATTGCCGCCCTTTCTCGTATAGGCCCTCAAGGATGAGGGCCTAGTAAGAGGAAGCAAAAAGGGAGACATGCTTTTCGTTTTCATAGACCAACTCTAAGCGAGGCTCCGCTTCCCCATTCATGCATTGGCAGGACAAATCTATGAGCAGTATCAGGTTTTTCCATCATAGTTTATATGAAACTTATTTGTTCATATCAACGACTTCATCATCTACTGCAAGCTGGAGGGGGTGTCTTGAAGAATAGTGCCAGCTTGTTCTTTATCGCCCCCATTTATATGTTGGAATTCTTGGTGCACCAAGATCCTTTTAAGGTAGGATTTGAGCTCATTGAGCTAACTCTAGCTTGAACAGCTATCTAAGGCAGCTAGAAGTAGCTCCCTTTAGCTCAAGTTAGCTTATGTCAGCTCACTGCAGCTATAAGTAGCTCAGAGTAGCTGGACTTCAGCTCAAGTCAGCTCACTTCAGCTATAAGTAGCTCAAAGTAGCTGGACTTCAGCTCAAGTTAGCTCAAGTCAGCTCAAGTCAGCTCACTTCAGCTATAAGTAGCTCAAAGTAGCTGGACTTCAGCTCAAGTTAGCTCAAGTCAGCTCAAGTCAGCTCAAGTCAGCTCACTTCAGCTTCTGGTAGCTGAGTGTAGCTGGACTTCAGTTCACTTCAGCTGAGAGCAGCTAACTCCAGCTCAAGGTCAGCTCTAGGAGCTGGACCTCAGTTCATGGTGCTTGGTTGGAGCTCAAAGGAGCTCAATGGTGCATAAGTAGCATAGTGAGCTAGCTTTGTGCCAGCTCACCTTACTTTTAGCTCATAACCACCAAGAGACACATTTTTGTGTAAAGGTATGTCTTTTCATCAGAAGAGATAACTATTGGCTAAAAGAACATGTCCTTTCATCCAAATGAAGTGTTCCTTGAGTGAAAAGACATGTATATTCAGCCATAAGGTAGTTATGGGGTGGTTATAGGCCAAAGGAAGTGTTCTTTGGCTCTAAAAGACATGTATTTTCGCCCATAAGGTAGTTATGGGTGGTTATAGGCCAAAGGAAGTGTTCCTTGGCTAAAAGACATGTATTTTCGCCACCATACATGACCCTTAGCCAAAGGAAGTGTTCTTTGGCTTAAAAGACACCTTTCTTGGTGTAAAGGTGTGTCTTTTGGTCATCTATAAATAGCCTTTAGTGGCTGGCCATTTTAAGCACGAATTTGCACTCCATTTGCTCCATTTTTTCTTGAGAGAAATTTGTTCTCCTCCTATTTCTTTTAGAGGCCGAAATATTAAACACTTCTTGAGAGCATTGTGGGTGGATTTACATAGAGATTGTTCATCTCTATTCAAGCTTCAAGGTGCCCCTCTAAGATCAAGTTCTCCCTCAAGGTTTTGCCAAAGATAACCAAGAAGAACGGTGCACATCTTTTCTTGGTTTAGTAGCAAGTTAGGTTTCATTCCTTATGTATGTTCTTAGTAGCATGCTAGGATTTATTTAACACAACATGTATGTGATCTTGATATGTTATATAACATGTTATGCATGATTATGTTGAATTGAAATGAACGAATATGCATGTGGCATATACAAGAAGAAAGATAACATAAAAGTATGTTATCATAAGATCCTGAAATCTTCATAATAGATACGGGAACAAGTCATTTACTTTTGTATCCTACAAAGACTCATGGTTGGGATGGATGAAGCGCTTCTTATTCACAGTGAGGGAGTAAGAATGTGGGTTCCTTTGTGAGTTTGAGGATACCCTACAGGACACCTTGGTTGGAGCGCTGCCTATATACGAGGGCTTCAAGCGCCATTGCTCGTTGCTCGGGTTCGTTCGCTGGTTAGAGATGGTAATAAGGAAAAACTATTTTTTGGAGTTGTTCCCTATCCATTATATTGAAATAAATGAAACCACCTTCAGGTAGACAAGGATCAGCAAGGCCCACTAGTCATATACGGGTGTGAGAGACACTTGTAATTTGAAGAAGGGTTAGGAGGGAATGTTGGTTGAAGCATTCGGGGTTGCTGCTATGGCCCAGAGGGGCCCCCTTCCAAGGAGTTGTATTCCAATCATCATTTTTTTCTTGCTTTCATGCATGGTTATGATATTTGATTGTATCATTCTTTTTGCAGAAATGAGTAGGCATGCCAAGGAGTTTTTGGAAAGGCTTAAGGGCATTGCTGAAGCCTTGGCGGATGCCCGTAAGGTGAACATTCTTCCTGTGCGGCAGCTTATGCTGTGGGGCCCCATTCGTCCAAGCCTCCGACTGAAGTGGTGGAGCTTTCCAAATCTACTTTAGAGGAACAACTAGTCCGCAAGAAGGCAAAACCATCTAGCCTTATTGAAGATGGTGCCCTCTGTAATGGAGGTAATGGTAAGGCATCACCTGAGCATTTTTTCCATGCTGACTTTATAAATCTAGGGTCATTTTATGCTGATTGTTGGTCTTTTCATCTAGCAGCTAGCTTCGGAGAAGCACGTAAGGTCACCTGAGGACCCTACTGCCAAAGCCTCAATGGTATCCTAAAAGCAAAAAGTGGCCTTGAGGCTTTTAAAGGATGTGCCTTTGACATTGCCTCATCCTTTCGCTCGAGTTCCAGTAAGGGTTGTTCTTAAGAAGGCCTCAACTGTTGGTAGGGGGCCTATTGAGCTGAAGTTGGATAAGCACTTTTAGCATGCAATCTGATCCCTTCGCGGTGTTAGGCACAAAAGAAAAACTTGGCGCTAAAAGGGATTATGCCTAACTGACCAAGTCTTTGACCCTTTGTCGGTTATGGGGATTAGTGAGTCGATTCTTGAGGATCAGATTGACATTTGCCATTGTATCCTAGAGGGGTTTAAGGACCCCCAGGAATTAGCAGTTTTTGACTCATCCCATTCTTTCAGAAGGGGGCATCTCATGAGCATGAGCTACAACATTTTCTAGGTACACTCCTATGTTTATTTTCACCACTTCAATGTGTCTTTCCTTTTATTGACAAATTTGAGTTTTGGCAGGAAGCCATCGCTGCTCATAGTTCAAAAGAATGATGGTCAGCCTAGGAAAAGACATTTCATTTTGAACTTAAGGCCTCCCACAAAAATACTGCGTCCTTGTAGTTAGAACAGGCTGGTGAGTAAAATGCTAAAAAGGCACCTGTGAATGACCTCAAGTTGGAGGGAGAGGCTAAAAAAGTGAATGAGAGCCTTGATTTGGAGCTAAAGTTGAAGGTGGTGGAGTTGCAGAAGGCTATGAAGCAATCTGAGGAAGGAAATTGAGTCAAAAAAGAAGGCCAATTACTTAGCGGCCTTGTTAAGTGTGACATAGTCCAAGATAGATGCTGTCGAGGATACTCTGCTGATGGACAAGTATATTCACCTAGGCCCGAAGACTGTTGCGGATTAGGCTAGCTTGAGTTTGGTTACCTCTATGATGCCTCTTATAGAGTGCATTGAGTGAGTTAGCTTTGTTGGGCGCAAGGGCCATCTAGAGTACCAGCACCTTCAGATCAAGGCCAACGCTCATGTGAATGAGCACATGAGCGTTGGCTCATTTTTCCTGAAGGCAAAAAAAGGGACTGGAAGGGTTGCCTTTCTCGAGTTTAAGGAATGCTTTCTTTTCTGCCACTTTTAGGTCAAGCGAATGGATTTGAACCCTAATCTCTCATTTTTCTTAACTTACGAGAAGCTGGGTTCAGATTACGAAGCTTGGTTGAATGATGGGAAAGCTGGGATTCCTACCTTTGACAAGAATGCGTTGGTGATGGACCTTGATGAATACCTTTCTCCAGATGAGTTTTAGGAGCTTTCATTGTTAGCTTTTATGCCCTTTTTGCATTTGTTCCCCTAAGGTTCTCCTTGACCTACTTTAACAAATTCTTTTGTAAAGAAACTTTTGATGAGAAGTTTATTTTTACAATGCCTTCGTGCTCTATACTTTTGACGTTTAGTGACTCATTGCAATGTTTTGCTCGAGTAGAGAGCCCCCATAGGGGTTAATTAAGTGTTTTCTTGGTGTTTGAAGGTCTCGCGAAGCCTTGTTTCTATGTGATATAATCACGAAGTGTTAAGGAAATGCCTTTTTATTTGCAAGTGACTAAGATAAATAATGTGAAGTAGTTATTTTTATAATGATCTAAGGAAAATAGGGTGACAAGTCATCTGAATCATAGTCTCTGGGTAGTTGTCTTGCTTCTGAGGATGTCGGCTCAAAGACTTCTTCCCTAAGCTTTTCTGTGACTAAGTAGGGTCCATCCCAATTTGGCCTCAGTGCCTCATGCCTTAGGTTTCTGCCAGTTAGTTCAGTTTTGATTAGGACTAAGCTTTTTGTTTGGTTGTTCTTGACTTTCATCTTTTGGTTATGAGTTAGGGCAGTTCGCTGCCTGAAGGCCCTCATGCTAACCTTCGCCTCCTCCCTCAATTCCTCTAGTAGGCTCAAATTTCCTTTAAGAACTTTCTCATTTTGGGAAGAATCATAGACTTGGGTTCGTAAAGTAGGGCAAAAGATTTCCATGGGTATGAGGGCATTGATTCTATAAGCCATTGTGAAAGGTGATTCTCCCACAGGCTGTTAAGGAGTCGTGCGTGATGCCCGGCAGCATCTTCGTCCAGTGACATTGTGACTCCGGGAGGGACTTCCTGAGAGGGAGAACGCCTGGAGCAAAGATTTCCTAGGGGAGTGTACCTGAAACGCTCGGGAGAAAGGGGTTAGGAGGTCCCCAGAGTGTCTTTCCGGGTAGGAGCCTCCGACGCCCAAGTCAGCACTTTTAGGAAGAGAAGGGGGGAGAGAATGCAAGGGAGCTGGGGGATCTTGCCTGCTTATGTTTTCCCTGGGAGAGGTGTCTGATCACCTTGCCAGGGCTTGTTTCCTGGTATTTATAGGGGTGCCCAGCCCGTTCAGATCGTGACATGTGTTCGATCGGATGCGATCTGTACTTACGGGCGTAGGGGACAGGTAGTCGTTTGTAGGCTCATCAGGTCTGGGACCGAGGCAGGTCGTGACAAGGCCTAGACGGCATCGGTGCGTTAGGCCACCATTTGAGGCGGCGTGTAGTGCACGTGGGCGACGTGTCAGAGACTCCTTAAATGCTTATGTCGTACTCCCGAGGTCTTTTGGGCGAGGTCGTCCTTTGGTACGGACGCCCCTCTTCGGGAATTATGCCTGTAGTTCAGGGAGTTCCCTGGTTCGGGGGTTCTGCCTTCAGGGAGGTTCTCACCTACTTGAAATAGCTGGTTGTTCACCTCCAAAGGTGATCCGTTAGGTCCCCCAAGGGAGCCGGTAACGTCCTTTGAAATGCCTGGCGTACTAGCCGAAAGTCCCGAGTTCGAGGTGTTTGACCTTGCTCCTTCCGAGGTCAGTCATAACTCCTCTCTCGGATGACGCCAGGCTTCCCGACCATCGTATTCGTAGGGAGTATATACTGAGAGGGGTGATAGCTCTTCGGCAATCACAGGCCCCCCTTCGGAAAGCCGAAGTGAAAACTTCGGCTTGTTGGCTTTCGGAGGGCGCCCTCCGTGGTCCTGGGTGTAATACCTGTGCTGAAGATGTACCTTTTGTCCAAAGACATAGGCTGTTCGACCATAGCCTGTCTTTTGGTGTCTTCGAGGTAACCTACTTCTTCCCTTTTGCAGGTCTGCGCAACGTCGCGTTTCGTAACCAGGCGTGTCAGTCTGGAGTGGCGCGCCCAGGATTTAGGGGTGTCAGAAGGCGTGTCCCTCTTTTGGCGCAACGGTTGACACGTGGCACGTTGTCATTGGAGGGGACTGCATTGGTTACGGCAGGCGCACCTTTTTATGCAGAGGGCAGTTATGGCGACTGTTTGCCTTCGTGGAGTACTTATGACGCCGGTTCGCCTATTATCCCTCGGCCTATATATATCCTACTCCATCATAGTCTCCTTTTGCTTCTGCTTTTGCTTTCCTCCTGCTCTCAACTGCTTTTGCGTTTTTCGCGGCGGTGCTTTTTCTTAGGTGATTTCCGGCCACCTTTTATGACTGCGACTTCAAACCCAGACTTTGGCAAAGCGTTTGGTGGGTTTTGACTTTCAAAATTCTTTGATTTTTTGTGCTCTTTTGCTTTTCTGAAAGCTTTCCCGGAGTCGATTTTTCATCCCCCGAAGTCATTTTTTCTTAGAAAATGTCTTCGCCAACTCTTCTTATGACTGTTTCCCCCATTCCAGAAAGCTGGCAACCTCTTTTTAATCATACTTGCTGTACGTCTCCAAAAAAATTGGAAAGATGGACCAAAATTTTTTTTCTTCCTTCTTACGCCACCATCAGACTTCCTGGTCCCCAAACTCTCCGTTTCATGAACAATGAGGACAAGGTTACCATTTTTCGTGCCCAACTGAAGGCCGGACTTCGGTACCCTCCCTCGAAGGTGATTTGCGACTTTTGCTAGTTTCATGGTATTACCGTAAATCAACTTCCCCTAAACTCGTACTGCTATTTCAACGCCTTCCTTTGTATGTGCAGCGTTTTCAAAATAGAACCCCACTTCATTCTTTTTATGCAGTACTATAAGCTCTACGCGGTCCCGAAGGGTGGCTTTTACTTTATGCTACCTCGGGGATCAGGGAGCAAAAAGTATATGTTTACCTTCGCCACTAAGGATAGTTGGCAAGGGTGGCAAGGAAAATTCTTTTTTCTGAAGATGGAGGAGGCCTGGTCGTATGTTCCGACCAAGTGGGCTCGGGGAAGACTGGAGACGGATGTTGTAGACCCGAAGAGGCTGCTGACTCCTGAGTTGGCGGTTAGATTCGTGGACTTCGACAGTCGGATCCGAGCAGTCTCCGACTGGGATTCTGAGGTCCCTTCACACTCCCTCTACCCCTTCCCCATTATGTGGAAACTGATGACAGAGGAGCTCCTTCGGGAACTAGGGGTAGTGAAGGAGCATAAGACGGACCTCGGGATGCCGGCTCCTGCCATCGCTGGGAAAGACTCCTGGCTGGTGAAACTCCTTCGGAAGGAGGTTACTTACGAGGCCTTTTGTGAGCGTAAGTTATCTAAAAAAACCTCTACTATAGGTACGCCTTGGACTCACACTGATGTTTTCCTTCTGTTCTAGAGATGGGCGACGAGTCCGCTGCTTACTACAAGGCGCTCTTCCTCGGTCAAGCTGAGAAGGGGGAGCAAACAAAGAAGGCCGTCTCCCGAAGGCGAAAATCGTTTGGGGCCGGGCCATCCTCGGCAAAGCGGGCGAAGAAAGACGCGCCTCTTCCTCCCCCGGAAATTCCCGAGGAGGCGCACAAAGAGCCTGACGCTGCTGTTGCCCCGCCAACCGAGGTTGCCGCTGATGCCCCTCCTCGGAGTCCCATTTCCTCGGCGGCTCTTCTGGACGCCTTGGTGGGGAAGTCCCTTCTTCTGAGGAGCACCACAAGAGCAAAGGCAAGGAAATCTCTGCCGAGGGGGTCCGGGATTCCGACGATGATGTTGTCGAGGTGCCGCTAGGTTTTTTTTTTTTTTTTTTTGAATTTTGAGGACTGCTCGTCTTAACAAGCTTCTCGTCTTGCCGTGTAGGGGAGGTACTATCTTTGGCATGGGCAGCTGAGCACGCTCGGAAATGGGCCCTTTGGGATTCCCATATCCCGAAGGGGAAGATCCCGAGGGAGCCTTTTTGGTCATTTACGGAGGACATGAACTTGTACTCTGGCGACTACCATCAAATGGCCAACCAAATTTCAAAGGGGATCCTCACCGAGGCCTCTTTCAAGGCCATTTCCGAGGCGTTCCCGGACGAAGAGTCCCTTGTTGCAAAAGTTTCCGAGCATGCTGCCCAGGTATACTTCAGGCCTTTGTCTTTTCCTTTTTTATTTCTTCTAAGTGTTTGGCTCATTTTTTGCCTTACTGACTTTGTTCTTACTTCTTTGCAGCTGTTGGGGTACACTGGCCTCCTCAGGGTTCGGGCAGCGAAGCAAGCGGCATTTCGAGTCTGGGCCTTAGACTGTGTGGAGAAATCCAAGGCTATGTGCTCTAACTTGGTTGTCAAGAACGCGGAGACGGCTCAAGCTGCAAAGAAGGAGGTTGCTGCTGTTCGGGAGAAGTTATTGAAGGAAAAAGAGGAGCTCTTGAAAGACTCCTCCTAAAAGATTTCTGACCTCGGCTCCAAGGTGGTGGAGCTAACCTCGGCAAACGAGGCGTATCAAAAGGAGTAGTCAGAGTTTGAGGCTCTCCTGGTGAAGGTGCTTGTTGAGAAGGCCGCGCTCCAGGCCGATGTCGAGTCTTTGAAGAAGGAGCCGAAGAAGAAGAAGACGAAGGCATTGAAGAAGGAGATCGCTGATCCGGAGAAGGAACTTGACGATTTAGCGGTCAAGAAAGAGAAGGCCGAGCAAGCGACCAAGGTCGGTTTTTAGGATGGCTTTTGCCTTGCTCAGTATCAAGTTCTGCAAAGGTTCCCAGATCTGGACCTCTCCTTCTTGGCGGCCCTAAACATTCCCGAGGGGCCTCGGTGGTCTTGGTCCAAAATCGAGCACCTCAACTTGCCCTTTCCTCTTCTGGAGCCGAAGGTGGTAGACAAGGACGCGGGGGTTGGTGGCTCTCGAGATGCCGAGATTCCTTAGCTTGTGTTAGGGTCCTTTGCCTTCTTTTCTTCTTTTTTGTACTTCTTATTTTGGCGAGCTTCCTTCTTTGTAATCAGAGCCATCTTTGTTAATAAAGACTCCTTCTTTCTTTTAAAATTTTTTTTGGCTAAGTCTTTTGCAAGATTTTTTCATTTCCCACTATCCCAAACACGTTCGCTCAAAAGACTTCGGAAAATCATGCTTATTACGGCAATTAGCCTTGGAATCGCACTCGCACAATTCTCTTTAAGTAAATTTCCAACTCTAGAGAAGATTGATAACCTTTGTACATAAATTCTCTTAAATCGTGCTTGACGACGACCGCTCTGGTGAAAAGAAGCTTTTTGTACTTTTAGAAAGATTTTCTAATAAGCTTTTGTACTTAGAGAATTTTTTCTAACTCCCATCAAAATCCTAAACATAAAATTTTTTCAAGGCGTCCGAATGCCATGTATTTTTTAATTCTACGCCTTCGGTATCGTCGAGCTTATAAACTCCTTTTCGTACTTCGGCAAGTACCAGATAAGGACCTTCCCAATTTTCGCGAAGTACCCCATGGGATGGTCTTCGGGGTCCAAATTCAACCTTTTGGAGAACGAGGTCTCCTTTCTTTATTCCCTTTGGCCTGGTGCGCAAGTTTATAGCCGCGGCCACTCTTTGCTGAAAAGCTTTTCTTCTCAGCTCGGCTATTTCCCTGTGCTCGCCGACGAGGTCAAGCTTGGTTCTTAGGCCGAGGTCATTTCCTCTTTCGTCAAACACTTGTA
This sequence comes from Aquilaria sinensis, assembly GCA_005392925.1. Classification (NCBI taxonomy): domain Eukaryota; kingdom Viridiplantae; phylum Streptophyta; class Magnoliopsida; order Malvales; family Thymelaeaceae; genus Aquilaria; species Aquilaria sinensis. The sequence continues at coordinate 38,200 of SMDT01003092.1, read as the reverse complement.
CCCGTACTGATGGTTGTACTATCTCAATTGGGATGATAGCCTCTGTACTGAAAACAAGTGAAAAAGGTGTTTCCCCTGTGGCTCTGTGGGGCGTTGTTTGGTAGCTCCATAACACGCTTAGGAGCTCTTCTGGCCATTTCCCTTTTGCTTCCCCCAACCTCTTTTTCAGACCATTTTTTATGGTCCTGTTAGATACCTCTACTTGCCCATTGCTTTGGGGGTGAGCTACTGGAGCGAAGTGCATTTTTATTCCGAGGTTGTTGATAAATTCTTGGAACCCCTTGTCTGTGAACTGGGACCCATTGTCGATTACTAGCACCCTTGGTGTGCCAAATCTGCATACAATGTTCTTCCATACGAACTTCTGCACATCTTTTGCCGAGATAGTCGCCAAGGGTTCTGCCTCGACCCATTTAGAGAAATAGTCCATTGCGACTACGTAGAACTTCACGCCTCTAGGCGCTGTCGGGAGTGGCCCAATGAGGTCTATGCCCCAAACTGCGAAGGGCCAGGGATAGTTAGCCAAAGTTACCAATTTCGAAGGTTTTCTTTGGATACTCGTGTGTCTTTGGCAATTACCACATTTCTGGACGAACTGCCTAGCGTCCTTTCTTAGGGTAGGCCAAAAGTATCCTTGGCGAAGTATTACTGCTGCCAAGGCGTCGGTTCCAATGTGCGAACCACAAACGCCTTCATGAACTTCTTCGAGGATCATTTCAATATCCTCTTCGCCTACACACCTCTACAGTGGATTTGCATATCCTTGCCGATATAATTCTTCTCCAATTAGGAAGAAACGACTGGAGCATCTTCGTACTTTTGCCGCTTCGTTGGGGCCTTCAGGGAGTGCACCGGTTGTGAGATATCTTTTTATCGGATCTTTCCAGCCTTTTCCCGAAGTTACTATGCTCAGCACTGCGATGCTCGGGTAGTTTAGCACCTCGGTGCATGTTTTCGATTTTGCCAAGCAATCTGCCTCGGCATTATCTCGGCGAGGCACATTTTTTATTCACACGGTGTCGAACTCTCGGATAAGCTTTGCTACCAGTTCATGGTATTTTTCCAAGGTTGGGTCCTTCGCCCCATAGTCCCCTGCTGTTTGCCGAACTACCAGCTGGGAATCGCTGTGGGCTTTCAAGTTTCTTACACCAATTTTTCTAGCTAGGCGCAACCCTGCTATGAGAGCTTCGTATTCAGCCATATTGTTGGTGACATTAAAGCTGAACTTGATGGCCTTGATTACTTCTAGGCCTTCGGGGCCTCTGATAATTACCCCAGCTCCCTGGTGTTCGGACCCTGAGGCTCCATCTACATACAAAGTCCATTCCGGCTCATCTTCGCCAAGATCCGAATGGCTGTCCTCGGTGATGGGTACTTCAGCAATGAAGTCTGCCAGCGCTTGAGCCTTTATGGCTTTCCGAGGTTCATAAGTAATGTCGTGCTCGCCAAGCTCTATACACCATTTAGAAAACCTTCCCGAATGATCAACTTTCCTCATGACGTCCCGTAGAGGTAGACTACTTCGGACGATGATTGGGTGAGCTTGAAAATATGGCCGTAGTCTTCTTCCTGCCAGTACCAGGGCATATATAGCTTTTTGTAGCAAGGGATACCTGACTTCGGCGCCGTGCAGGGACTTGCTTACATAATAAACCGGCCATTGCTTCGGCCCTTCTTCTTTCACCAGGACCGAGCTTACTGCTTTTTCTGTGACGGCGAGGTACAACACGAGGGGCTCCCCCTCGCGTGGTTGCCGAAGAGTGGGCAGACGGGCTAAGTAGATTTTGAGTTCTTCCCAAGCCCTTTGGCAGTCCTCATTCCAAGGGTGATCATCACATCCGAGGTTGCCCTCCTTTTTTGCTGCCTTAGTGAGGACTTTGAAGAATGCTCGACACCGGTCCCCATACCTGGAAATAAACCTGCTAAGAGAGGTTATCCTTCCGGTGAGTCTCTGCACATCTTTTATTGTGACGGGAGTTCGGAATTCAAGCAGGGCTTTAATTTTTTCTGGGTTAGCATCAATGCCTCTTTCTGATACCATGTACCCAAGAAACTTTCCCGAGGTTACGCCGAAGATGCATTTTTCGGGATTAAGGCGAATCCCGAAGGTTCTGAGCTGGTGGAAAGTTTCCCTTAAATCTGCGACGTGGTCGTTAGGCAGCTTGCTCTTGACTATCATGTCATCGACATAGACTTCCATGTTCCTCCCTATTTGGTCATTAAAGACCTTGCTCATCAACCTCTGGTAGGTAGCTCCTGCATTTTTGAGCCCGAAGGGCATTCTGATGTAACAATACGTTCCACCCTCGGTGATGAAGGCGGTCTTCTCCTCGTCTTCGGGGTCCATCCTTATTTGATGATATCCACTGAAGGCGTCTAGGAAACTTAGGAGCCCGTATTCGGCAGTTGAGTCTACCAACCGGTCTATTGGTGGGAGAGGGTATGAATCTTTTGGGCAAGCATCGTTCAAGTTTCTGAAGTCGATGCACATTCGGAGCTTACTGCTCCCTTCTTTTGTGGCAATAACCACATTGCTTAACCATTCGGGGTACTTGACCTCCCTGATTACATTTGCGTCCAATAAGCGCTGGACTTCGGTTTTGACGAAGTTATTTTTATGGACTGAGATGCCCCGTTTCTTTTGCCGGACAGGTTTTGCTTCCGGACTTACTTTAAGGCTATGCTGTATTATGCGAGGGTCTACCCCCGGCATATCTTTCGGCGAGTAGGCAAACAGGTCTTTATTCATCAGTAGAAAGGATACAAGTTTTTTCTTGTCACCTTCGGCCAAGTTTTTCCCTATTCGGGTATTTCGGCCCGGGACAAGTTCTACTTCTTCCATTTCTACCTTCGCGGGGTCTTCTGCCTCTCCCTTTTTTGGTTTTCCATCTGGCGAAGCCTCTGCCTCTACAGTTTGCGCGAAGTTGGTTGCTGGAGCTTTTCGCGCCTTGACGAACACTTTCCTTACTTCGCCTTGATCAATGAAGATTTCCGCATCTCCATCCTTGGTGGCAAAAGTGACAGTTAGGTACTTTACATCAGGGCGAATGTGCAGATTTCCTTGTGTTTGCCTTCCAAGGATGGCGTTATATGATGAAGGAACATCCATGACAATGAACCTTGTCATTATGGAGGCAAATAATTCGTCTGTCCCGTCTACCGAAGTTCCTTTCATCATTAGGGGAAGATCGATCCATCCGAGGACGGGCAGTTCGGATGGCCCTACCCCGAAAGTAGGCGAAGTGACGGGCTTGAGATCAGTGTTGGATATACCGAAGTTCGGCAGCAAATGTGAAAACAGGACGTCGGCGTTTGATCCATCGTCAAGCAACACTCTCTTGACGTCCCAGTTTCCTATCCTCGCTATGACCAACAGCGGATCGTCATGGGGAAAGATGACGGTGGAACCATCTTTGCGGGCCAGTTTCTTCGTCGGACTCTGATATTCCATCACTGATATTTCCCTGGCCTTCCTCTTTCTTTCCGAGGATGGAAGTCCTGTCGTAATTGTTTGTATTATTCCCGCCGGAGGTGGAGGACGCCTCTTCGGACTTCGGTTCCTCCGTCTGTCGGAGTCGTAGTCCTCGTCATCTGCCTTTCCTTCCTCCTCCTTCCTTCCTTTCGGGGAAGGCATTCGCAGATATCGCCGAAGTTGGCCTTGTTTTATCAGCGATTCTATGTACTTTTTCAATTGGAAACAGTCTTCGGTGTCATGGCCGTGGTCGCGGTGAAACTGGCAGAACTTCTTCATGTTCTTTTTATTATCAGCGGTCATGGCCCTTGGCCGCTGAATCTGGGTCCCCTGTCTTTCCATCGTCATGAGGATGTTGGTCCTCGTGGTGTTCAGGGGTGTGAAGATTGGGGGTTTCCTTCCCCTAATCCTTCGAGGTCGTCCTGTCTGGTCGGCTGGATACCGCGTTTGCTGGCTAGACCCTTCAGCACGGGCGTGATCAGACTTCGGTCCGCCCATTCTCAGCTCTTCGGCTGTCATGTGCTGCTCAGCCCTTCGGTAGAATTCACCAAGCGTGTCGGGGGGGTCCTTGGAAAATTCGTAGAACAGCTGTGAGTCCCTCCGAAGGCCCCGTGTCATGGCGAGGATGCGTATTTCGGGCCGAAAGTCTGGAACACTTAAGGCTTCTCTGTTAAACCTTTCGACATAGTCGCGGATGGTTTCTCCATTCTTCTGCGCTATGTCGAACATCTGGACAGGCATCTTCGCCGTCGGCCGGCTTCCAATGAATTGCTGCGTAAAGGCCGTGGATAACTCCTGGAACTCCCTGATGGTTCCGGGAGCCAACGAATTGTACCACGCTGTTGCTGGTCCTGTGAGGGTGACCTCAAAACATTTGCACAGGGTAGCATCATCAGCACCGTGCAGCACCATGCTGCGTTTGTATTTGGTTAGATGAGCCTGTGGATCAGTTCGGCCATCATAGGTTTCCAGCCGAGGCACCCGGAAGTCACTTGGCATGGCTGCCTCGACTACTGTTCGGGTGAACGGCGACTCATCCCCGCCAAAAGTTTCAGACAACCTAGCCCAGACTGGTTTCCGAGCTACCTGTTTCTCCACTCTCTCCAACCTTGTCAGCATTTTCTTCATAAGGAGCATGGCACTGGGCTCTTCTTCCTGGTGCTTGTAGGCTTCTGGGAAGGGAGATTGCCGGCGTCTCTTCGGGGAGTGACTCCGGCGCCGAGGGGATGGGGACTTCGCCTCAGGTGATGAGCTCCTTTGGCGTGGGGTTTTAGGTCGTTTGGACCCCATTTGTCCCGTAGGCCGTGCCCCGAGGGGTATATTTTCCGTCGAAGACTCATCACGCGGATCCCCGCTTCCCGAACTGCGATATGTTGATTTAGGGCTTTTCTCCCGAGGGCGTACTGGCGAGGAAGGCCTTTGGGCCTGAGTTGATTGCGGCCACCTACGGTCTATCTGCTGTGTCACTTCAGCCACAATAGAGCGCTGGAAGTCACGTAGAAAACTCATAGTTATGACTAGAGGACGTTCTTCCTCGGGCGAGGAAGTCCCTGGAAGGGTTTGCTCAGTAGCCGGTTGAGCTTCAGGCGCGGACGAGGACTTTGGAATTCCCTTGTCCTTTGAACGCCGAGTTTCAACAACGGCGACCTGAGGGTGAGTTCCCACAGACGGCGCCAAATGATGCCCGGCAGCATCTTCGTCCAGTGACATTGTGACTCCGGGAGGGACTTCCTGAGAGGGAGAACGCCTGGAGCAAAGATTTCCTAGGGGAGTGTACCTGAAACGCTCGGGAGAAAGGGGTTAGGAGGTCCCCAGAGTGTCTTTCCGGGGAGGAGCCTCCGACGCCCAAGTCAGCACTTTTAGGAGGAGAAGGGGGGAGAGAATGCAAGGGAGCTGGGGGATCTTGCCTGCTTGTGTTTTCCCTGGGAGAGGAGTCTGATCTTTTGCCAGGGCTTGTTTCCTGGTATTTATAGGGGTGCCCAGCCCGTTCAGATCGTGACACGTGTTCGGTCGGATGCGATCTGTACTTCCGGGCGTAGGGGACAGGTAGCCGTTTGTAGGCTCCTCGGGTCTGGGACCGAGACAGGTCGTGACAAGACCTAGACGGCGTCGGTGCGTCAGGCCACCATTTGAGGCGGCGTGTAGTGCACGTGGGCGACATGTCAGAGACTCCTTAAATGCTCATGCCGTACTCCCGAGGTCTTTTGGGCGAGGTCGTCCTTTGGTACGGACGCCCCTCTTCGGGAATTATGCCTGTAGTTCGGGGAGTTCCCTGGTTCGGGGGTTCCGCCTTCGGGGAGGTTCTCGCCTGCTTGAAATAGCTGGTTCTTCACCTCCGAAGGTGATCCGTTAGGTCCTCCGAGGGAGCCGGTAACGTCCTTTGAAATGCTTGGCGTACTAGCCGAAAGTCCCGAGTTCGAGGTGTTTGACCTTGCTCCTTCTGAGGTCAGTGATAGCGCCTCTCTCGGATGACGCCAGGCTTCCCGACCATCGTATTCGTAGGGAGTATATATTGAGAGGGGTGATAGCCCTTCGGCTATCAGTGCGATAAACCCAAAGGATATTTTGTAGCTTTTTCACCCACCTATCTTTAACCTCGCCCAGCTTTTTTTTTAGGTCTTCCTTTATTGTTTTATTGGTGACTTCTACCTACCCATTTGACTAAGGATTGGAAATAGGGGCAAAGTACAGGAGGATGCCTTTTTCTTCAGTGAATCATCAAACTTGCTGATTGTCAAATTGTTTTCCGTTGTTGGTAATAATGGCTTGGGGTCATCCAAATGGCAAATAATGTTGTTCCATAAGAACTTAGTAACTTGTGGTACCGTGATGGAGGTAAAGGGCTCCACTTATACCTATTTTGTAAAGTAATTTACTGCCATAATGTAGTACTTAGCTTGCCCTGGAGTCATAGGGAGTGCTTTAATTAGATCTAGCTTCCACATGGTGAATGCCAATGATCCACTACTAAAAAGGCACTGAAAGAAGCCTCTATATCCTCGACTTAATCTGCCAATTATGGCACATCTAAACGAATTCCCAAGGCATTGGCTCCAGTGTGTGCTGCACAGTCTCCCTAGTAGATTTTCTTGAGGACGTGATGCCCCTAAAGCTAGGTCAGGCACCACTGAAAAGGGGAAGAAAAACCCCTTATATATAGTTTCCCCTTCCCCAATGATGAGAAAACACTTTCCATAATCTTGATTTTCCTCAGATGTTCCATTTAGTGTACACTTTCCATAATCTTTATTTTCATGTTTTCCTCAGAGGTTCCATTTAGTGTACCTTTCTCGAGGTAAATTTTGATTGGCTTATTCCAATCATCTCCAGGTGTCATAGAGTATATTAAGTGGATGGAGGGCTCTATAAGCATCTCTGTTATGGCATCTTTTCATCCTTTTGAGAAGGTGTATACCCCAGTATTCTAGCTCCTAAATATCTTTTAGACCTTAGGTAGAAGATCCTTACTGATTTTGATCACTTTTCCAGGGGCCACTTCCACCAACTTCATGTCTTTAGGCAAAGCCATGCCATCCTTACTTTCTTGAAGGGCTTACCTATGCCTTTTAGATTATACTAGTTTGGAGGCATTCTCCTTAGGCTTTCACAAAGTCACCACATAACCTCTGCGTGCTATTGCTCGGTTCATAAACACCGTTGCGTCTCCAATAGGGGTTGTGAAAAGCAATGTTAACTTCTGGACGTTGACCCAGATGTGGAATTGTACTTGGACTGGCTTTCCAAGGATGATATTACAGGGCGATGGAATGTCTAGGATAAGGAACTCAGCATCGTGGGAGCCACAGGTAAGCTACCTATTGTTATCTTTTCGTATCAACATTAGTGGAACCTTAATGGACTCAACTATGAGGATATCGTCTTTGCCGATCCTGAATGTAGGCCCGGTTACTGGCAATAAAGAAGACCTCCTGATTTTTATTTTTTCTAATAGGTCAACAAAAATGACATTGACGTTAGCCCCCGTATCTAGGTAGACCCTTTTTGCATCAAAGTTGTTCATGCATGCCTTCAATATGAGTGGGTCCATGTGCGGGATCACTACTTGGGACCCGTTGGCCCTCGTTATAACCCAGCTAGGGTCAGTAGACTCTAGTTATGCGATCTCACATTTCTGCCGTTTCTGAGCCGCTAAGGCTTCTTTCTTGATGATCATGTGGACCACCCCTACTGAGGGTGTAGGATTTAGGCAATCCCTTAGGGAGTGGGGACTCCCGGGCCTTCGTCCCCTATCGATGTTGCCCTTATCATCTCTCCTATGAGGCCTCTCCTATTATCTCCGGCAAAGAGATATTCGCCTGAATAGATATTCTTTTAGCTCACCCTCTTGGATCATTTTCTCAAACACCTTCTTTGGCTGCTAGTACTCCTCAGTATAATGCCCATTGTTCTTATGGTATCTACAATATTTCTTGAGGTCCGTTTTGTCCCAAAGGGGCATTGCTTATGGCCACCTAGGGATCTGGTTCTTTTTTTTTTTAGGGCGTAGAAGATGTTCAACCTTGTTTTTTTCAAGGGCGGGAGGACGGGCTCCGGTCCTGAGTCCATTTACCCCTCATTTGGGACCCATTTTCTTTAGCTATGGAGTGGTCCATAAGGACCATTGGTCGGTTAAGTTCCTCAACATGCATGTATCTCGTGGTGCGGTCGAGGAATTCCTCTAGGTCCTAGGCCAATCTTGAATCTCTGGCTAGCCCCTAGGTAATGGCTATTAAATGTAGCTCTAGAGATAACCCTTGCTTTTGTACTATTTTTTGCCTTAAATCTTCCAACATAGTCCCTTAAGGGCTCTTCTTGATCCTGCCAAAGTTTAAGTAGGTGGGCCACCATTTTTAGGGTTGGTCCGTGATGCCCAGCAGCATCTTCGTCGGGTGACATTATGACTTCGGGAGGGACTTCCTGAGAGGGAGGACGTCTGGAGCAAAGATTTCCCAGAGGAGTGTGCCTGAAATGCTTAGAAGAGAAAAGGTTAGGAGGTCCCCGGAGGATTTTTCTGGGGAGGAGCCTCCGACGCCCAAGTCAGTGTTTTGAGGGGAGATAGAGGAAGAGCACTAAGAGGCTAGGTGGCCTTGCTTGTTCGCGTTTTCTAAGGGAGGGGGTCCGCCCCTTTGCCAGGGCCTGTTTCCTGGTATTTATAGGGGTGCCCAGCCCGTTCAGATCACGACACGTGTTTGGTCGGATGCGGTCTGCACTTCTGGGCGTAGGGGACAGGTAGCCGTTTGTAGGCTCATCGGGTCTGGGACCGAGACAGGTTGTCACAAGACTTGGATGGCACTCGCGCGTCAGACCGCTCTTCGAGGCGGCGTGTAGCGCATGTAGGCGACAAGTCAGAGACTCCTTAAATGCTCATGCCGTATTCCCGAGGTCCTCTGGGCGAGGCCGTCCTTTGGTACGGACGCCCCTACTCGGGAATTATGCCCGTAGTTCGGGGAGTTCCCTGGTTCGGGGGTTCCGCCTTCGGGGAGACTCTCTCCTGCTTGAAATAGCTGGTTCTTCATCCCCGAAGGCGATCCGTTTGGTCCCCCGAGGGAGCCGATAACATCCTTGAAATTCCTGACGTACTAGCCGAAGTCCCGAGTTCGACGTGTTTGCCTTCGCTCATTCCGAGGTCAGTGATAGCACCTCTTTTGGATGACGTCAGGTTTCCCGACCACACTTTTGGCAGGAAGTATGTACTGAGAGAGGTGATAGCCCTTTGGCTATCATAGGCCCCCCTTCGGAAAGCCGAAGTGGAAACTTCGGCTTTGTAGGCTTTCGGAGGGCGTCCTTCGGGGCCCTGGGTGTAACACCTGTGCCGATGATATACCTTTTGTCCAAAGACATAGGCTGTTCGACCATAGCCTGTCTTTTGGTGTCTTCGAGGTAACCCACTTCTTTCCTTTTGTAGGTCTGCGCAACGTCGCGTCTCGTAACCAGGCGTGTCAGTCTGAAGTGGCGCGCCCAGGGTTTAGGGGTGTCAGAAGGCGTGTCCCTCTTTTGGCGCGACGGCTGACACGTGGCACGCTTGTCATTGGAGGGGACTGCATCGGTTACGGCAGGCGCGCCTTTTTATGCGCAGAGAGCAGTTATGGCGACTGTTCGCCTCCGTGGAGTACTTATGACGCCGGTTCGCCTATCCTCCCTCGGCCTATATATGGCCTATTCCATCATAAGCTCCTTTTGTTCTACTTTTTCTCTTAACTGTTTTTGCGTTCTCTCCTGTTTTTTGCGGCGGTGCTTTTGACGTAGTGTTTTTCCGGCCACTTTTCACGACGGCGACTTCAAACCCAGATTTTGGCAAAACATTCGGTGGGTTTTGATTTCCAGAGTCTTTTGATTTTCTGTGCCCTTTTTTAAAGCTTTCCCGGAGTCAGTTTTTCTTCTCCCGAAGTCCCCCATTTTTCATCGAGGATGTCTTCACCAACTCCTCTCATGATTGTCTCTTCTATCTCAGAAAGCTGGCAACCCCTTATTCACCATCCTTGCTGCTCTACTTCAGAAAAATTGGAGAAGTAGACTGAAATTTTTTTTCTTCCTTCTTACGCCACCACCAGACTTCCTGGCCCCCAAACACTCAGTTTCATGAACAACGAGGACGAGGTTACCATTTTCCATGCCCAACTGAAGGCCGGACTTTGGTACCCTCCCTCGAAGGTGATTTGCGACTTTTGCCAATTTCATGGCATTGCCGTAAATCAACTTCCCCTGAACTCGTACTGCTATTTCAACGCCTTCCTTTGCATGTGCGGCGTTTTCAAAATATAACCCCATTTCATTCTTTTTATGCAGTAATATAAGCTCTACGCGATCCCGAAGGGGGGCTTTTACTTTATGCTACCTCGGGGATCAGGGAGCAAAAAGTATATGTTCACCTTCGCCACTAAGGACAGCTGGCGAGGGTGGCAAAGAAAATTATTTTTTCTGAAGATGGAGGAGGCCTGGTCGTACGTTCCGACCAAGTGGGCATAAGGAAAGTTGGAGATGGATGTTGTAAACCCGAAGAGGCTGCTGACTCCTGAGTTGGCGGCCAGATTCGTGGACTTCGACAGACGGATCCGAGCGGGTCTCTGACTGGGATTCCGAGGTCCCATCACGCTCCCTCTACCCCTTCCCCATCATGTGGAAGCTGATGACCGGGGAGGTCCTTCGGGAGCTAGGGGTAGTGAAGCAGCACGAGACGGACCTCGAGATGCCGGCTCCTGCCATCGCAGGGAAAAACTCCTGGTTGGTAAAACTCCTTCGGCAGGAGGTCACTTACGAGACTTTTTGTGAGAGTAAGTTATCTCAAAAGTTTTCTTTGTTATAGATACGTCTTAGACTCACACTGATGTTTTCCTTCTGTTTCAGAGATGTCCGACGAGTCCGTTGCTTACTATAAGTCTCTTTTCCTCGGTCAAGCCGAGAAGAGGGAGCAGAGAAAGAAGGCCGTCTCCCGAAGGCGCAAAACGGCTGGGAGTGGGCCATCATTGGCCAAACGGGTGAAAAAGGACGCGTCTCCTCCCCACCAGGAAATTCTCGAGGAGGTGCGTGAGGAGCCAGAGGCCAATACCGCCCAGTCGACTGACGTCCCTCCCCGGAGTCCCACTTCCTCGGCGGCTCTCTTGGACACCTTGGTGGAAGTCCCTTCTGCCAAGGAGCTCGAGGAGCGCCATAAGAGCAAAGGCAAGGAGATCTCTGCCGAGGGGGTCCGGGACTCCGATGATGAAGTTGCTGAGGTGCCGCCAGGTTCATTTTTTTAGACAAGCTGCAGTGCCTTTATTCTTTGAACTTTGAGGATTACTTGTCTTAACAAGTTTCTTGTTTTTGCCGTGCAGAGGAGGTACCATCTTCGGCATGGGTAGCCAAGCATGCTCGGAAACGGGCCCTTCGGGATTCCCATATCCCGGAGGGGAAGATCCCAAGGGAGCCTTTCTGGTCGTTTACGGAGGACATGAACTTGTACTCCGGCGACTGCCGGCAAGTGGGCAACCAAGTTTCAAGGGGGATCCTCACCGAGGCGTGCCCGGATGAAGAGACCCTTGCTGCAAAAGTTTCAGAGCACGCTGCCCAGGTATACTTCAGGCCTTTGTTTTTTCTTTTTGATTTCTTCTAAGTGTTTGGCTCATCTTTGCCTTACTGACTTTGTTCTTACTTTTTGCAGCTGTTGGCGTTCACCGGCCTCCTCAGGGTTCGGGCAGCGAAGCAAGCGACGTTCCGGGTTTGGGCGCAGGACTGTTTGGAGAAATCTAGGGTCATGTGCTACGACTTGGTTGCCAAGAATGCAGAGATGGCTGAAATTGCAAAGAAGGAGGTCGCTGCCGTTCGGGAGGAGTTATTGAAGGAAAAAGAGGAGTTTTTGAAGGACTCCTCCCAAAAGATCTTTGACCTTGGCTCCAAGGTGGTAGAGCTGACTTCGGCAAACGAGGTATATTAAAAGGAGAAGTCAGAGTCTGAGGCTCTCCTGGCGAAGGTGCTTGCTGAGAAGGCCGCGCTCCAGGCCGAGGTCGAGTCTTTGAAGAAGGAGCCGAAGAAGAAGAAGACGAAGGCACTGAAGAAGGAGATCGCTGATCTGGAGAAGGAACTTGACGATTTAGCGGTCGAGAAGGAGAAGGCCGTCCAAGCGACCAAGGTCGGTTTTCAGGATGGCTTTTGCCTTGCTCGGCATTAGTGATGCCCTTCAGCATCTTTGTCTTGCGACATAGTGAATTCCGAGGGAGCTTCCAAGGAGGAAGAACGTCTGACGGAGAGGTTCCCTAGGTGGGAAAGTACCTGAAAGACTCCGAAAGAAGGGTTAGGAGGTCCCCGGGATGACTTTCCGGGGAGGAGCCTCCGACGCCCAAGTTAGTGTCCTGGTAGTGAGTGAAATAATAACACTTAAATGGATATGGGGTCTGGCCTGTATATGTTTTCTGTTGTGCAAGAGTGCCGATGGCGAGAGAGCCCCTTTGCCAAGTCCTGTCTCTCAGTATTTATAGAAGTACCTGGCCCGTTTGGATCCTGACACGTGTTCGGTCGGATTCTTTCTGTGCTTTTTGGGCGTAGGGAACAGGTAGCCGTTTGTAGGCTCCTAGTTTTGTGGCTGAGATGGGACTTGGATGATGCCAGGGTGTCAGGCCGCCGTTTCAGGCATCGTGTGGGCGACCTGTCAGAGGCTCCTTAAATGCTCATTAAATGCTCATGCCGTACTCCCGAGGTCCTTTGGGCGAGGTTACCCTTTGGTACGGACGCCCTTCTTCGGGAATCACGCTAGTGGCTCAGGGAGTTCTCTAGCTCGGGAGTTCCGCCTTCAGGAAGAATCTCTCCCGCTTTCAGTAGCTAGTTCTTTTCTCCCGAAGGCGATATGTTCGGTTCCCCGAGAGAGTCAACGACACATTTAGATAACCTGGCGTTTCAGCCGAAGTGCTTACTTCGTCATGCTCGATCTCGCTTCTGCCGAGGTCTGTGGCAATGCTTCTTTCCGAGCTACGTCAGGCTCTCCGGTCAAACCTTCAGGGGAATTGATGCTGGGGGAGGCGATAGCCTTTTGGCTATCACAGGCCCCCCTCGAAAAAAGCCGAAGTTGAGACTTCGGTTTGTTTGCTTCCTGAGGCCCCCTCTTTGGGCCTGGAGTGCAGAACTTGCTCTGAAGACAGACCTTCCATCGAAAGACGTAGGCTCTTCTTCCAAAGCCCGTCTGTTGGTGTCTTCGAAGTAATCTGCTTTCCAGCTTTTTTAGGCCTTCCTCGAAGAGGCCGAAGTGCAGACTTCGGTTTGCTGCCTTTCGCAGGGTGCTTCTCGAGAGTTTCTAGGGAGTGCACTCTGTGCCGAAGATACACCTTTTTGTCCGAAGATACCGACTGTTCGGCCATAGCCCGTCTTTTGGTGTCCTCGAGGTAACCTACTTCTTTATTTTTGTAGGTTAGTGAACCGTCGCGTCTCGTAACCAGACGTGTCAGTCTGGAGCGGCGCGACGTCTGTCAGAGGGCGTGTTCCTCTTTTGGTGCGATGGTTGACACGTGTCGGCTTTTTATTGGCTGGGGTTGCATCGGTTACCGCGGGCGCGCCTTTTTAGGTGCAGAAGGGCATTTATGGCGGCGTTTCACCTTCGCAGAGTACTTATGACGCCGGTTCGCCTACCCCCCTCGGCCTATATATATGCTCATTTCGTCATTTGTTTCTTTTGCTTTTGCTTTTGCTCTGGTTTTCCTTCTGCTCTCTTCTACCTTTCGCGGCGGTTCTTTCACCTGAGCTTTTTTCCGGTCATCTTTCACGACGGCGTCTTCACACCCAGATTTCGGCAAAAGATTTGGTGGGTTTTTGATTTCTAGAACTCTTTATTTTTCAAAGTTTTTCCCGAAGTCCGTTTTTGGCTTTTTCTGAACTTGTTTTCCAGCCAAAAAATGCCTATTCCTGAGAGTTGGCAGCCTCTTCTTTCTCACCCTTGTTGCACTACCCCTGCCAAATTAGCGAAGTGGAAGAAAAAATTTTTCCTTCCCTCGTATGCTGTTACGAGGTTGCCCCGTCCTGACCACTATAGTTTTTCAAACCATAGTAACGAGATCACCGTTTTCCGAGCTCAATTGAAAGCCGGACTTCGGTTCCCCCCTCCGAAGTTGATTTGCGACTTTTGCCAGTTTCATGGCATTGCCGTGAATCAACTTCCTCCGAACTCGTACTGCTATTTCAACGCCTTCCTCTGTATGTGTGGTGTTTTCAAAATAGAACCCCACTTCGTCATTTTTATGCAGTACTACAAGCTCTACGTGGTCCCGAAGGGTGGCTTTTATTTTATGCTACCTCGGGGATCCGGGAGCAAAAAGTTTATGTTCACCTTCGCCACCAAGGATAGCTGGCGAGGGTGGCAAAAAAAGTTTTTCTTTCTGAAGATGGAGGAGGCCTGGTCGCGTGTTCCGACCAAGTGGGCTCAGGGACGGTTAGAGGACGACGTCGTAGATCCGAGGATACTGCTGACTCCCGAGTTGGCTTCCGTATTCGCGGATTTCGACGGTCGCATCCGAGCCGTCGCCGACTGGGGTCCCGAGGTCCTTTCGCGCCCTCTTTACCCCTTCCCCATCAATTGGAGGTTGATGACCGAGGAGGTCCTTCGGGAGCTCGGGGTGGTAAAGGAGCACAAGACGGACCTCGGGATGCCGGCTCCTGCCATCGCCGGGAAGGACTCCTGGCTAGTGCAACTCCTTCGGGAGGAAGTTTCTTTCGAAACTTTTTGTGAGAGTAAGTTACTTTCTAGTCTCCTTGTTATAACTTTGTTCCAGACTCACACTGATGTCTTTCTTCCTTTGCAGAAATGGGCGAGGACACTACTGCTTTCTACAAAGCCCTTTTCACTGGTCAGCCCGCGAAGGGTGATCAAATGAAGAAAGCAGCCTCCCGAAGACGGAAAACGTCCGGGGCTGGGCCGTCTGTTTCTAAACGGGCGAAGAAGGATGTGCCCCCTCCCCTTCCAGGGATTTCCGAAGAGGTGGGCGAGGAGCCTGAGGCTGCTACTACCCCTCAGCCCGAGGTTGCTGCTGAGGTCCTTCCTCAAAGTCCTACCCCTTCGCAGGCTCTCCTAGACGCCGTGGTAGAGGCGCCTTCTGCCGAAGAGCGGCGCCGAATAAAAGGCAAGGGGATTTCTGCCGAAGAGGCTCCGGCTTCCGACGAGGACGTCGTCGATGTGCCAGCAGGTTTGTTCTTCTAACAAACTGTGGCACTTTTCTTTTTTTGATGATCTTTGAGATTTTTCTTTTCTTGACCAACCTTTGTTTTATTTGTGTAGAAGAGTTGCTCACTCCGGGTTGGGTAGCTGAGCATGCCAAGAGGAGAGCCTTTCGGGACGCCCGTATCCCGAAGGGAAAAATCCCGAAGGAGCCTTTCTGGACGTTTACGGAGGACATGAATTTGTACTCCGGAGACTGCCAGCAAATGGCTACGTAGATCTCGAAAGGGGTCCTCACCGATGCCTCCTTCAAGGCCATTGCTGCGGCTCACCCGGGCGACGATTCTCTTGCCGCGAAGCTTTCCGAGCACGCCGCTTAGGTACACTTTTCGTCTACCTTCCTCCTTTGAATTTTTTCTAAGTGTTTGGTTTTCTCTTTGTCTCAACGACCTCGCTTTTATCCTTTTGCAGCTTCTAGGCTACGCTGGCTTACTCCGAGTTCGGGTGGCGAGGCAGACTGAGTTCCGGGCCAAGGCCCTAGAAGCCATAGAAAAAACAAAGGCCATGTGCTCGGAACTGGCTGTCAAGAACCTGGAGCTGGCCCAAGCTGCGGAGAAGGAAGTTGCCGCCCTTCGGGAGGAGTTCCAGAAAGAAAAAGATGAACTTTTGAGGGACTCCTCCTAGAAACTTTCTGACCTCGGCTCCCAGGTGGCAGAGCTGATCTCGGCAAATGAGGCGCATCTGAAAGAAAAGTCAGAAGTCGAAGGTCTTCTGGCGAAGGCGCTTGCTGAGAAGGCTGTGCTCCAAGCCGAGGTCGATGCTATGAAGAAGGAGCCGGAAAAGAAGAAAGTGAAGGAGCTGAAGAAGAAGGTCTCAGATTTGAAGAAGGACTTCGAGGAGCTTGAGGTTGAAAAAGACAAGTCTGACCAGATGACCAAGGTTGGTTTTCAGGACGGATTCTGTCTTGTTCGCCACCAAGTCCTTCAGAGGTTTCCAGATCTGGATCTCTCTTTTCTGGCGGCCCTGGACATTCCCGAGGGACCTCGGTGGACCTGGTCTAAGATTGACCATCTGAACCTGCCTCCTTGTCTTCCGGCGCCGAAGGTGGTGCAAAAGGACACAGGAGCCGGAGACTCCCAGGACGCCGAGAAGCCTTAGTTTGTTCTAGGGTCATTGTCCTTTTTTTCTTCTTTTTTGTACTTCTTCTTTTGGCTATCTTTTTTGTAAGCACACTTATCTCAATAAAGACCTTGAAAATTTGGCTAAGTCTTTTCCTGAGATTTTTTGGTTTTCCTTTGTCCCGAACTTTTATTCGTTCAAGAGACTTCGGAAAACTTGGTCTGTGCTTATCATGGTGACCTCTTTCGCGAAATCCTGACTTGTTCAACTTATGCCCAAAAAAAATTTTGGCTAAGTCTTTTGCCAGATTTCCTCTGTTGTCCCGAACACGTTTGCTCTAGAGACTTCGGAAAATAACGCCTTTGCTTATTTTAGCCGGCCACCTTTGCGGAACTCGCACCACTCATGCTAAGAAACTTTTTGGCTAAGAAACTTTTTATACTTTAGAGAAAATTTTCCTTTCTTTGTACAGCACGGTCTCTTTTGCCGAGATCCTAAGCGTAAAATTTTCTCAAGGCGTCCGAATGCCACGTATTTTTCAATTCTACGCCTTCAGAATCACCGAGCTTGTAGACCCCTTTTCGTACTTCGGCAAGAACCAGGTAAGGGCCTTCCCAGTTGGCGCGAAATACTCCGTGGGATGGCTTTCGTGGTGCGAATTCATTCTTTCGGAGAACGAGGTCTCCTCTCTTTATTCCTTTTGGCCTTGCGCGCAAGTTTATGGCCGCGGCCACTCTTTGCTGAAAAGCTTTTCTTCTTAGTTCGGCTATTTCTCTGTGCTCGCCAACGAGGTCGAGCTTGGTTCTTAGGCCGAGGTCATTTCCATTTTCATCAAAAACTTGTACTCAAATTGATGGTTGCACTACCTCGATTGGGATGATGGCTTATGTACCGAAAATGAGTGAAAAAGGCGTTTCCCCCGTGGCTCTTCGGGGTGTTGTTCGGTAGCTCCACAGTACACTTTGGAGTTCGCCTGGCCATTTCCCTTTTGCTTCCCCTAGCCTCTTTTTTAGACCATCTTTTATGGTCCTATTAGATACCTCTACTTGGCCATTGCTTTGAGGATGGGCTACTGGGGCGAAGTGCATCTTGATTCCGAGGTCGTTGACAAAGTCCTGGAACCCTTTGTCAATAAACTGGGATCCATTGTCGGCTACCAGTATCCTCGGTATGCCAAATCTGCATACAATGTTCTTCCATACGAACTTCTGCACTTCTTTAGCTGAGATAGTTGCTAATGGTTCTGCCTCGACCCATTTAGAGAAGTAGTCTACTGCGACCACGCAGAACTTCACGCCTCCGGGGGCTGTTGGGAGCGGCCCGATGAGGTCTATGCCCCAAACCGCGAAGGGCCAGGGATAGTCAGCCGAAGTCACCATTTCCGAGGGTGTCCTCTGGATTTTTGCGTGTTTTTGGCAGCTCTCACATTTTCGGACGAAATGTCGTGCATCCTTTCTTAGGGTAGGCCAAAAATATCCTTGGCGGAGTACCACTGCGGCGAGGGCGTCAATTCCAATATGTGAACCACAAGCACCTTCGTGGACTTCTTCGAGGATCATTTCAGTATCCTCTTCGCCAACACACCTCTGTAAAGGATTTGCATATCCCTGCCGATATAGTTCTTCGCCTATTAGGAAGAATCGCCCAGAGCGTCTTCGCACTTTTGCGGCTTCAATGGGGTCTTCGGGGAGCGCGTTGTCCGCAAGATACCTCTTTATTGGATCTCTCCAGCCCTTTTCCGAAGTTACTATGCTCAGTACTTCAATGCTCGGGTGGTTTAGTACCTAGGTGTACGTTTTTGCCTTTGCCAGGCAATCCGCTTCGGTGTTTTCCCGACGAGGTATATTTTTGATGTGTATGGCGTCGAACTCTCGAATGAGCTTCGTCACCAGTTCGTGGTGTTTTGCCAAAATTGGGTCTTTCGCGCCGTAGTCCCCTGCCATTTGCCGAACTACAAGCTGGGAGTCACTGTGAGCCTTCAAGTTTCTTACTCCAATTTTTCTGGCCAGGCACAACCCTGCTATCAGAGCTTCATACTCAGCCACATTATTAGTGGCACTGAAGTTGAACTTGATGGCCTTTATCACCTCTAGACCTTCGGGTCCTCTGATGATCACTCCGGATCCTTGGTGTTCGGAACCTGAGGCTCCATGCGCATGTAGCGTCCATTCTGGCTCACCTTCGCCAAGATCCTGGTGGCTATCTTCGGTGGTAGGTACTTCGGCGATGAAGTCAGCTAGTGCTTAAGCTTTTATGGCTTTCCGAGGTTCATAAACAATGTCGTGTTCGCCGAGTTCTATACACCATTTGGAAAGCCTTCCCGAATGATCAACTCTTTTCATAACATCCTGTAGAGGCAGACTACTACGGACGATGATGGGGTGAGCCTGAAAGTATGGCCGCAATCTTCTTCCTGCCAGCACCAAGGCGTATATGGCTTTTTGGAGCAATGGGTACCTGACCTCGGCGCCGTGCAGGGATTTGCTTACGTAATAAACTGGCCATTGTCTCGGCCCTTCCTCTTTCACAAGGACCGAGCTCACTGCTTTTTCTGAAACAGCGAGGTACAGGATGAGGGGCTCTCCTTCACGAGGTTGTCGCAGAGTAGGCAGTCGAGACAAATAGATTTTAAGTTCTTCCCAGGCTTTTTGGCAATCCTCATTCCAAGGATGGTCACCATCCCCGAGGTCGTTTTCTCTTCTTGCTGCCTTAGTAAGGACTTTGAAGAATGCCCGACACCGATCCCCGTACCTGGAGATGAACCTGCTAAGAGAGGTTATCCTTCCAGTGAGTCTCTGCACGTCTTTCACTGTGACAGGAGTTCAGAATTCGAGCAGAGCCTTAATTTTTTCTGGGTTAGCATCAATGCCCCTTTCTGATACCACGTAGCCCAAAAATTTTCCCGAGGTCACGCCGAAGACGCATTTTTCGGGGTTAAGTCAAATTCTGAATATTCTGAGTTGCTGGAAGATTTCCTCTAGGTCTGTGACATGGTCTTTAGGCATCTTACTTTTGACTATCATGTCATCAACGTAGACTTCCATGTTCCTCCCTATTTGGTTATGAAAGACTTTGCTCATCAGCCTTTGGTAGGTGGCTCCTGCATTTTTGAGCCCGAAGGGCATCCTAGTGTAACAATATGTTCCACCTTCGGTGATGAACGCAGTTTTTTCTTCATCTTCGGGATCCATCCTTATTTGATGATACCCACTGAAGGCGTCGAGGAAGCTTAGGAGCCCATATTCGGCAGTTGAGTCGACCAACTGGTCTATCGGTGGGAGAGGATAGGAATCTTTCGGGCAGGCATCGTTCAAGTTTCTGAAGTCGATGCACATCCGGAGCTTACTACTCCCTTCTTTTGTAGCAATAACCACATTGCTTAGCCATTCGGGGTACTTGACCTCCCTAATTACGTTTGCGTCCATCAAGCGCTGTACTTCGGTTTTGACGAATTTACTTTTGTGGACCGAGATGCCTCGCTTCTTTTGCCAGACAGTTCTTTTGCCGGACAGGTTTTGCTTCCGGGCTTACTTTAAGGCTATGTTGTATTATGCGAGGGTCTACCCCTGGCATATCCTTTGGCGAGTAGGCGAACAGTCCTTTATTCATCAGTAGAAAGGATACAAGGTTTTTCTTGTCACCTTCGGCCAAGTTTTTCCCTATTCGGGTATTTTGGCCGGGGACAAGTTCTACTTCTTCCGTTTCTACTTCTGCAAGCTTTTCCGCCCCGCCCATTTTTGGTTCTTCGGTGGGTAGTGTCCCTCCTGCTAAGGTTTGTGCGAAGTTGGCTGCTGGGGCCTTTCGGGCTTTGACAAACACCTTTCTGACCTCGGCTTGGTCGATGAAAATTTCGGCGTCTCCGTCCTTGGTGGCGAAGGTGATTGTTAAGTACTTCACATCTGGGCGAATGTGCAAATTCCCTTGTGTTTGCCTTCCAAGGATGGCGTTGTACGACGAAGGGACATCCATGACAATGAACCTCGTCATTGTGGAGGCAAAAATTTCTCCTTTTCCGTTGATCGAACTCCCTCTCATCATCAGGGGAAGGTCGATCCAGCCGAGGACGGGCAGCTCTGAGGGTCCTATTCCAAAGGTTGGTGAAGTAACAGGCTTGAGGTCGATGCTGGATATTCCCAAGCTTGGGAGCAGATGCGAGAATAGGACGTCGGCGTTTGATCCATCGTCAAGCAATACCCTTTTGACGTCCCAATTCCCTATTCTTGCCATGACCAACAATGGGTCGTCATGAGGGAAAATGACGGAGGAACCATCTCTTCGGGTGAGTTTTTTCGATGGGCTTTGGTACTCCATCGTTGCTATTTCCCTAGCTTTCCTCTTTCTCCCCGAGGATGGCAGTCCAGTGGTGATGGTTTGTATTACCCCCGCCGAAGGTGGGAGGTGCCTTTTTGGACTTCGGTTCCTCCTTCTGTCGGAGTCATACTCATCTTCATCAGCCTTTCCTTCCTCCTCTCTCCTTGCCTTCGGCGAAGGCATTCGCAGATAGCGCCGCAGTTGACCTTGCTTAATCAGCGACTCGATGTACTTCTTCAACTGGAAGCAGTCTTCGGTGTCATGACCGTGGTCGCGATGAAACTGACAGAACTTCTTCATATTCTTTTTGTTGTCAGCGGTCATTGCCTTCGGTCGCTGAATCTGGGACCCCTGTTTCTCCATTGTCATGAGGATGTTGGTCCTTGTGGTGTTCAGGGGTGTAAAGTTCGGAGGAGGCTTCCTTCCCCTGATCCTCCGAGGTCGTCCTGTTTGCTCTGTCGGATACTTGGCTTGCTGGCTTGATCCTTCGGGACGGGAATGGTCGTTCTTTGGCCCCCCCATTCTTAGCTCTTCGGCTATCATATGCTGCTCGGCTCTTCGGAAAAATTCACCGAGCGTGTCCGGGGGGTCTTTGCAAAATTCATAAAATAGCTGCGAGTCCCTCCGAAGGCCCCGTATCATGGCGAGGATGCGTATTTCTGGCCAGAAGTCTGGAACACTTAGAGCCTCTCGGTTAAATCTTTCGACATAGTCACGGATGGTTTCCCCATTCCTTTGCGCTATGTCGAACATCTGTACCGGCATCTTCACCGTAGGAGGACTCCCAATAAACTGCTGGGTGAAGGCAGTGGACAGCTCCTGGAACTCTCTGATGGTTCCTGGGGCCAGAGAGTTGTACCATGCTGTAGCGGGGCCGGCAAGGGTGACCTCGAAACATTTTCATAAAGTGGCATCATCAGCCCCGTGCAACACCATGCTCCGTTTGTACTTCGTCAGATGGGCCTGTGGATCTATTCGGCCATCATATGTCTCTAGCCGAGGTACCCGAAAATCACTGGGCATGGCCGCTTCGACTATTGTTCGGGTGAACGGTGACTCATCGCCACAAAAGGTTTCAGATAGTTAGGCCCAGACAGGTCTGCGGGCTACCTGTTTTTCCACCCTTTCCAACCTCGTCAATATTTTCTCCATAAGGAGTGTGGCGCTAGGCTCTTCTTCGGGGAAAGGGGATCGTCGGCATCTCTTCGGGGATGGGGACCTCGCCTCAGGTGACGAACTCCTTTGGTGCGGGATTTTGGGTCGCTTGGACTCCGTCCGTCCCACAAGCCGTGCCTCGAGGGGCGTGTTTTCGGTTGAAGATTCCTCTCGTGGGTCTCCACTTCCCGAAGTACGATGAGCTGATTTAGAACTTCTCTCGCGAGGGCGCGCTGGCGAAGGAGGCCTCTGGGCCTGAGTTTGTTGTGGCCACCTTTTGTCTATCTGCTGTGCCATTTCGGCCACAACAGAACGCTGGAAGTCGCGCAGAAAACTCATAGTGATGACCAGAGGACGTTCTTCCTCAGACAAGGAAGTCCCTGGAAGAGTTTGCTCAGTAGCCGGTTGGACTTCAGGCGCGGAGGGGGACCTCGGAAGTCCCTTGTCCTTAGAACGCCGAGTTTCAACGACGGCAACCTGAGGGTGGGTTCCCACAGACGGCGCCAAATGATGCCCTTCAGCATCTTTGTCTTGCGACATGGTGAATTCCGAGGGAGCTTCCGAGGAGGGAGAACGTCTGACGGAGAGGTTCCCCAGGTGGGAAAGTACCTGAAAGACTCCGAAAAAAGGGTTAGGAGGTCCCCGGGATGAATTTTCCGGGGAGGAGCCTCCGACGCCCAAGTTAGTGTCCTGATAGTGAGTGAAATAGGAACACTTAAATAGATATGGAGGCCTGGCCTGTATATGTTTTCTGCTGTGCGAGAGTGCCGATGGCGAGAGAGAGCCCCCTTGCCAAGTCCTGTTTCCCAGTATTTATAGAAGTACCTGGCCCGTTTGGATCCTGACACGTGTTCGGTCGGATTCTTTCTGTGCTTTTTGGGCATAGGGAACAGGTAGCCGTTTGTAGGCTCCTAGTTTTGTGGCTGAGATGGGACTTGGATGATGCCTGGGTGTCAGTCCGCCGTTTCAGGCAGCGTGTGGGCGACCTGTCAGAGGCTCCTTAAATGCTCATTAAATGCTCCTGCCGTACTCCCGAGGTCCTTTGGGCGAGGTCGCCCTCTGGTACGGACGCCCTCCTTCGGGAATCACGCTAGTGGCTCGGGGAGTTCTCTAGCTCGGGAGTTCTGCCTTCGGGGAGAATCTCTCCTGCTTTCAGTAGCTGGTTCTTTTCTCCCGAAGGCGATATGTTCGGTTCCCCGAGAGAGTCAACGACACATTTAGATAACCTGGCGTTTCAGCCGAAGTGCTTACTTCGTCATGCTCGATCTCGCTTCTGCCGAGGTCTGTGGCAATGCTTCTTTCCGAGCTATGTCAGGCTCCCCGGCCAAACCTTCGGGGGAATTGATGCTGGGGGAGGCGATAGCCTTTTGGCTATCAATTAGGTTCTGCAGAGGTTCCCAGATCTTGACCTCTCCTTTTTGGCGGCCCTAAACATCCCCGAGGGGCCTCGGTGGTCTTGGTCCAAAATCGAGCACCTCAACTTGCCCTTTCCTTTTCCGACGCCGAAGGCGGTGGACAAGGACGCAGGAGCTGGTGGCTCCCGAGATGCCGAGATTCCTTAGCTTGTCTTAGGGTCCTTTGCCTTCTTTTTCTCTTTTTTTGTACTTCTTCTTTTGGCGAGCTTCCTTCTTTGTAATCAGATCCATCTTTGTTAATAAAGACTCCTTCTTTCTTTTTGTAAAAATTTTTTGGCTTAATTCTTTTGCGCAAGATTTTTCATTTCCCATTGTCCCGAACATGTTCGCTCAAGAGACTTCGGAAAATCATATTTACGCTTATCTTGGAATCACCCTCGCGAAATTCTCTTTAAGTAAATTTCCAGCTTCAGAGAAGGTCGATAGCCTTTGTAAATAAATTCTCTTAAACCGTGCTCGGCGACGACCGCTCTGGTGAAAAGAAGCTTTTTGTGCCTTAGAAAATTTTTTTCTAAGAAACTTTTGTACTTAGAAATTTCTCTAACTTGTACAATTTTCCCACCAAAATTCCTAAGCATAGAATTTTTTCAAGGCATCCGAATGCCATGTATTTTTTAATTCTACGCCTTCGGCATCGCCGAGCTTGTAAACTCCTTTTCGCACTTCGGCAAGTACCAGATAAGGACCTTCCCAATTTGCGCGAAGTACCCCGTGGGATGGCCTTCGGGGTCCAAATTCAGCCTTTCGGAGAACGAGGTCTCCTTTCTTTATTCCCTTTGGCCTGGCGCGCAAGTTTATAGCCGCGGCCACTCTTTGCTGAAAAGCTTTTCTTCTCAGCTCGGCTATTTCTCTGTGTTCGCCGACGAGGTCAAGCTTGGTTCTCAGGCCGAGGTCATTTCCCCTTTCATCAAACACTTGTACTCGCACCGATGGTTGTACTACCTCAATTGGGATGATAGCCTCTGTACCGAAAACAAGTGAAAAAGGTGTTTCCCCTGTGGCTCTTCGGGGTGTTGTTCGGTAGCTCCATAACACACTTGGGAGCTCTCCTGGCCATTTCCCTTTTGCTTCCCCCAACCTCTTTTTCAGACCATCTTTTATGGTCCTGTTAGATACTTCTACTTGCCCATTGCTTTGGGGGTGAGCTACTGGAGCGAAGTGCATTTTTATTCCGAGGTTGTTGATAAATTCTTGGAACCCCTTGTCTGTAAACTGGGACCCATTGTCGGCTACTAGTACCCTCGGTATGCCAAATCTGCATACAATGTTCTTCCATACGAACTTCTGCACATCTTTTGCCGAGATAGTCGCCAAGGGTTCTGCCTCGACCCATTTAGAGAAATAGTCCACTGCGACTACGCAGAACTTCACGCCTCCAGGCGCTGTCGGGAGTGGCCCAATGAGGTCTATGCCCCAAACTGCGAAGGGCCAGGGATAGTCAGCCGAAGTTACCAATTCCGAGGGTGTCCTTTGGATACTCGCGTGTCTTTGGCAATTACCACATTTCTGGACGAACTGCCTAGCGTCCTTTTTTAGGGTAGGCCAAAAGTATCCTTGGCGAAGTATCACTGCTGCCAGGGTGTCGGTTCCAATGTGCGAACCACAAGCGCCTTCGTGAACTTCTTCGAGGATCATTTCAGTATCCTCTTCGCCAACACACCTCTGCAGTGGATTTGCATATCCCTGCCGATATAATTCTTCTCCGATTAGGAAGAAACGACCGGAACGTCTTCGCACTTTGGCCGCTTCATTGGGGTCTTCGGGGAGCTCACTGGTTGCGAGATATCTTTTTATCGGATCTTTCCAGCCTTTTTCCGAAGTTACTATGCTCAGCACTGCGATGCTCGGGTGGTTTAGCACCTCGGTGCATGTTTTCGACTTTGCCAAGCAGTCTGCCTCGGCATTATCTCGACGAGGCACATTTTCAATTCGTATGGTGTCGAACTCTCAGATAAGCTTTGCTACCAGTTCATGGTATTTCACCAAGGTTGGGTCCTTCACCCCATAGTCCCCTGCTGTTTGTCGAACTACCAGCTGGGAATCGCTGTGGGCTTTCAAGTTTCTTATACCAATTTTTCTGGCTAGGCGTAACCCTGCTATGAGAGCTTCGTATTCAGCCATGTTGTTGGTGACGTTAAAGCCGAACTTGATGGCCTTCATTACTTCTAGACCTTCGGGGCCTCTGATAATTACCCCAGCTCCCTGGTGTTCGGACCCTGAGGCTCCGTCTACATACAAAGTCCATTCTGGCTCACCTTCGCCAGGATCCGAATGGCTGTCCTCGGTGATGGGTACTTCAGCAATAAAGTCTGCCAGGGCTTGAGCTTTTATGGCTTTCCGAGGTTCATAAGTAATGTCATGCTCGCCAAGCTCTATACACCATTTAGAAAGCCTTCCTGAATGATCAACTTTCTGCATGACGTCTTGTAGAGATAGGCTACTTCAGACGATGATTGGGTGACCTTGAAAATATGGCCGTAGTCTTCTTCCTGCCAGTATCAGGGCATATATAGCTTTTTGTAGCAAGGGATACCTGACTTCGGCGCCGTGCAGGGACTTGCTTACATAATAAACCAGCCATTGCTTCGGCCCTTCCTCTTTCACAAGGACCGAGCTTACTACTTTTTCTGTGACGGCGATGTACAACACGAGGGGCTCTTCCTCGTGAGGTTGTCGAAGAGTGGGCAGACGAGCTAAGTAGATTTTGAGTTCTTCCCAAGCCCTTTGGCACTCCTTATTCCAAGGATGACCATCACATCCGAGGTTGCCCTCCCTTTTTGCTGCCTTAGTGAGGACTTTGAAGAATGCTCGACACCGGTCTCCATACCTGGAAATAAACCTGCTAAGAGAGGTTATCCTTCCGGTGAGTCTCTGCACATCTTTTATTGTGACGGCAGTTCGGAATTCAAGTAGGGCCTTAATTTTTTCTGGGTTAGCATCAATGTCTCTTTCTGATACCATGTACCCAAGAAACTTTCCCGAGGTTACGCCGAAGATGCATTTTTTGGATTAAGGTGAATTCCGAAGGTTCTAAGCTAGTGGAAAGTTTCCTTTAGATCTGCGATGTGGTCGTTAGGCAGCTTGCTCTTGACTATCATGTCATCGACATAGACTTCCATGTTCCTCCCTATTTGGTCATTAAAGACGTTGCTCATCAGCCTCTGGTAGGTAGCTCCTGCATTTTTGAGCCCGAAGGGCATTCTAATGTAACAATACGTTCCACCCTCGGTGATGAAGGCGATTTTCTCCTCGTCTTCGGGGTCCATCCTTATTTGATGAAACCCACTGAAGGCGTCTAGGAAACTTAGGAGCCCGTATTCAGCGGTTGAGTCTACCAACTGGTCTATTGGTGGGAAAGGGTATGAATCTTTTGGGCAAGTATCGTTCAAGTTTCTGAAGTCGATGCACATTCGGAGCTTACTGCTCCATTCTTTTGTGGCAATAACCACGTTGCTCAACCATTCGGGTACTTGACCTCCCTGATTACATCTGTGTCCAATAAGCGCTGGACTTCGGTTTTGACGAAGTTATTTTTATGGACTGAGATGCCCCATTTTTTTTGTCGGACAGGTTTTGCTTCCAGATTTAATTTAAGGCTATACTGTATTATGCGAGGGTCTACCCCCGGCATATCTTTTGGCGAGTAGGCAAACAGGTCTTTATTCATCAGTAGAAAGAATACAAGTTTTTTCTTGTCACCTTCGGCCAAGTCTTTCCCTATTCGGGTATTTTGTCCCGGGACAAGTTCTACTTTTTCCACTTTTACCTTCGCGGGATCTTCTGCCTCTCCCTTTTTTGGTTTTCCATCTGGCAAAGCCTCTACCTCTACAGTTTGTGCGAAGTTGGTTGCTGGAGCTTTTCGCGCCTTGACCAATGCTTTTTTTACTTCGCCTTGATCAATGAAGATTTCCGCGTCTCCGTCCTTGGTGGTGAAGGTAACTATCAAGTACTTTACATCTGGACGGATGTGTAAATTCCCTTGTGTTTGCCTCCCAAGGATGGCGTTATATGAGGAAGGGATATCCATAACGATGAACCTTGTCATTGTGGAGGCGAACAGTTCTTTTGTCCCATCAACCGAAGTTCCTTTCATCATCATGGGGAGATCGACCCATCCGAGGACAGGCAATTCGGATGGTCCTACCCCGAAAATAGGCGAAGTGACAGGCTTAAGATCGGCGTTGTATATACCTAGGTTTAGCAGCAAATGTGAAAACAGGACGTCAGCGTTTGATCCATCGTCCAGTAATACTCCCTTGACGTCCCAGTTTCCTATCCTCACCATGACCAACAGCGGATCATCATGGGGAAAGATGACGGTGGAACCATCCTTGTGGGCCAGTTTCTTCGACGGACTCTGATATTTCATCACTGATATTTCCCTGACCTTCCTCTTTCTTTCCGAGGATGGAAGTCCTGTCGTAATTGTTTGTATTACTCCTGCCGAAGGTGGAGGACGCCTCTTCAGACTTCTGTTCCTCCGCCTGTCAGAGTCGTACTCCTCGTCATCTGCCTTTCCTTCTTCCTTCTTTCTTCCCTTCAGGGAAGGCATTCGCAAATATCACCGGAGTTGGCCTTGTTTTATTAACGACTTTATGTACTTTTTCAATTGGAAACAGTCTTCAGTGTCGTGCCCGTGGTCGCGGTGAAACTGGCAGAACTTCTTCATGTTCTTCTTATTGTCAGCGGTCATGGCCCTTGGCCGCTGAATCTGGGTCCCCTACCTTTCCATTGTCATGAGGATATTGGTCCTTGTGGTGTTCAGGGGTGTGAAGGTCAGGGGTTTCCTTCCCTTAAACCTTCGAGGTCGTCTTGCTTGGTCGGCTGGATACCGCGTTTGCTGGTTGGACCCTTCGGCACGGGTGTGATCAGACTTTGGTCCGCCCATTCTCAGCTCTTCGGCTGTCATGTGCTGCTCGGCCCTTCAGTAGAATTCGCCAAGCGTGTCCGGGGGGTCCTTGGAAAACTCGTAGAACAGCTGTGAGTCCCTCCGAAGGCCCCGTGTCATGGCGAGAATGCGTATTTCGGGGCGAAAGTCTGGAACACTTAAGGCCTCTCTATTAAACCTTTCAACATAGTCGCGGATGGTTTCTCCGTTTTTCTGCGCTATGTCGAACATCTGGACAGGCATCTTCGCCGTCGGGCGGCTTCCAATGAACTGTTGTGTAAAGGCCGTAGATAACTCTTGGAACTCCCTGATGGTTCCGGGAGCCAACGAGTTATACCACGCTGTTGCTGGTCCTGTGAGGGTGACCTCAAAGCATTTGCACAGGGTAGCATCATTAGCACCATGCAACACCATGCTTCGTTTGTATGTGGTTAGATGAGCCTGCGGATCAGTTCGGCTGTCATAGGTTTCTAGCCGAGGCACCCGGAAGTCACTTGGCATGGCTGCCTCGACTACTGTTCGGGTGAATGGCGATTCATCCCTACAAAAGGTTTCAGACAGCCTAGCCCAGATTGGTTTCCAAGCTACCTGTTTCTCCACTCTTTCCAATCTTTCAATATTTTCTTCATAAGGAGCGTGGCACTGGGCTCTTCTTCCTGGTGCTTGTAGGCTTTTGGGAAGGGAGATTGTTGGCGTCTCTTCGGGGAGTGACTCCGGCGCCGAGGGGATGGGGACTTCGCCTCAGGTGATGAGCTCCTTTGGCGTGGGATTTTAGGTCGCTTGGACCTCGTTTGTCCTGTAGGTCGTGCCTCGAGGGGTATATTTTCCGTCGAAGACTCATCATGCGGATCCCCGCTTCCCGAACTGTGATAGGTTGATTTAGGGCTTTTCTCCCGAGGGCGTACTGGCAAGGAAGGCCTTTGGGCCTGAGTTGGTTGCGGCCACCTTCGGTCTATCTGCTGTGTCATTTCAGCCACAATAGAGCGCTGAAAGTCGCGTAGAAAACTCATAGTTATGACTAGAGGACGTTCTTCCTCAGGCGAGGAAGTCCCTGGAAGGGTTTGCTCAGTAGCCGGTTGAGCTTCAGGCGCGGACGAGGACTTTGGAAGTCCCTTGTCCTTTGAACGCCGAGTTTCAACAACGGCGACCTGAGGGTGAGTTCCCACAGACGGCGCCAAATGATGCCCAGCAGCATCTTCGTCGGGTGACATTATGACTTCGGGAGGGACTTCCTGAGAGGGAGGACGTCTGGAGCAAAGATTTCCCAGGGGAGTGTGCCTGAAATGCTCAGAAGAGAAAAGGTTAGGAGGTCCCAGGAGGATTTTTCCGGGGAGGAGCTTCCGACGCCTAAGTCAGTGTTCTGAGGGGAGATAGAGGAAGAGCACTAAGGGGCTAGGTGGTCTTGCCTGTTCGTGTTTTCTAAGGGAGGGGGTCCGCCCCTTTGCTAGGGCCTATTTCCTGGTATTTATAGGGGTGCCCAACCCGTTCAGATCACGACACGTGTTCGGTCGGATGTGGTCTGCACTTCTAGGCATAGGGGATAGGTAGCCGTTTATAGGCTCATCGGGTCTGGGACCAAGATAGGTTGTGACAAGACTTGGATGGTGTCGGCGCGTTAGACCGCTCTTCGAGGCGGCGTGTAGCGCATGTGGGCGAGATGTCAGAGACTCCTTAAATGCTCATACCGTATTCCCGAGGTCCTCTGGGCGAGGCCGTCCTTTGGTACAGACGCCCCTCTTTGGGAATTATGCCCGTAGTTCAGGGAGTTCCCTGGTTCGGGGGTTCCGCCTTCGGGGAGACTCTCTCCTGCTTGAAATAGCTGGTTCTTCGTCCCGAAGGCGATCCGTTTGGTCCCCCGAGGGAGCCGGTAACATCCTTGAAATTCCTGACGTACTAGCCGAAGTCCCGAGTTCGACGTGTTTGCCTTCGCTCTTTCCAAGATCAGTGATAGCGCCTCTTTTGGATGACGTCAGGTTTCCCGACCATACTTTTGGCAGGAAGTATGTACTGAGAGAGGTGATAGCCCTTCGGCTATCAGTCCGCTTC
Organism: Aquilaria sinensis; assembly: GCA_005392925.1. Lineage (NCBI taxonomy): Eukaryota > Viridiplantae > Streptophyta > Magnoliopsida > Malvales > Thymelaeaceae > Aquilaria > Aquilaria sinensis. Next base: position 8,183 of record SMDT01003092.1, on the reverse strand, counting down.
CCAAGAAGTGTCTTAGGAACATTAGGAAAAGATCCCTGAATAAGGTGAAGTAGGGCCCCTGGTTGGTCCCAAAACAGGAGACGATAACTCCCGTCAGTGTAGAGCTAAAGGCTCTACACATGATGGCATTAAAGGCCCTTTCAAGCCTCATGGAGGTAACATACCTCTGCAAATGATTTATCTGGGTCCGTAAGGCCATCATACAAGTCAATCTTTGGCATGTAGAACCCCTTAGGGGCGGGGGCATTAATTATCTTTTTTTAGAAGGGTTGGAGCCTTTAGTACTCAACGTCTATGACCATGGTAGGGCCTTCTTTCAGTCGCTCTGAAGCCCGCATGCGTTCTTCCATTTGATCAAGTTTCTACAGGATCATACTGATGTCACTAGGACCATCTAAACGGTCCAAGAATGATGGCCTTTCATAGGTTTGGGCCCTTGAAAGCTGGTCTTGTGGAAGGGCTGGGTGGCTTTCAGTGGCCTCATCTCGAGCATTAGGCAAGGCTCTTTGGATTTCTTGCTGGACTACCATCCTCAGTTGTTTGATGAGGGCATGTTACAATGCCTGGAACTGTTCGTCATTCAAGGGCACAGGGCCCTTACCTCTGCGGAGGTCTCTTTGAAGCCCCTTGGGATTCTCATTGTCATCTCTTTGGTGTGTTTCTTCACAAGCGGGCCCTGTAGACTTCTCAGGGAGATGGCTTTCCTGCTCAGTCTCATGTGGATTATGATTCTCCATTTGTGATCTTTACATGTTGGCCATTGTGGGTTCCTACAGACGGTGCCAAATTTATAAGGCATGTGGTTAGGTAAGCTAGATACAAGAGCTTGGGGAACAACGAATCGGAATATTGCATCCAAAGATAGCTTATCCGTATTTGCGGGATGTAGTTTCCTTCTGGGAGAGGTTTCCTTTTCGGGCATTCCTGGGCATCTAGGCTTGGCCCATCCTCTAATTGTCAGTATTTGGGCCATTCCGTTTCCTACTAATAACAATAAGAGAAATGAAATGGTTAAACCCATATGAATAATAAAATTTAATTACTCACAATTAATTCCCTAAAAAATTTAATAAGATTTTGTTGATTGAAAAAGTAGTAAGATTTTGGAAGATGTACAAACTAAAAGTTAGATGGATGGCTTGGGTGTTGGCCGGAAATTGACTAGTAGGCATTTAATTATAACTATTAGTCACACGTAACATGGAAAAAAAAAGGTAATGGCATAATGACTCCAGCTATTTACTATAATTCTTGGGAGTTTAACTTTTTCTAGCTTTATTTTAGGAGCATTTTACGTGTATTTTGGTGATAAAAAGCATATCATCCGAGAGAGTGAGACAGGTGAGATGAATGTATCTATCGATACACTCTAGTATAAAAGAGAAGATGAGACTTGCTAGTTTGGTACTGTTTGTGTTATGGTATTCAAATGTACAAGCTGTACCTACTTGTACGGTACGACATTCAAAACTATGGTACTAAGGGCTTCAACATCATTTTATAATATTGATCACTTAATAGTTTTTCTTCCTTAAAACTATGATTTGGTTTTAACTTATTTTCAGTTGTTTCTTTTTTACTTTTCTCTTGCCACTTGACTTCTCATGAGACAATGCATGTAACAATCCTTCAGTTATCAAACTTATTACGATTAGGTAAAATTTCATTACGAGGTAAGAAATCCATTAACTAAACATATATATGCATGTCATGCAAGTAAGAAGGGTTAAATGGGCTCCTATGTTATAAATCGTATTTAAAGGTCACCAAGCACAAAAGGGTAATTTTATATCTCATGTAGTGAGTTTGACAATTTTTAGTTTTAAGTGTAAATTTTGACCTAGTGATTCAAGACCACAAGCTTTAGTGACCATTTGAACAATAAGTTAGAAGCAAGGTACAAAATTGCTCAAAATGGAAAATTGGTCTATGTGTACAAAAAAAGGGCCCTAGAAGTCTGGATAACTTAAGAGTTAAGAAGCAAGGGTGTTTATCCAATCCGCTAAACTTATAAGATTGGATGATCTGAATCGATGGTTATGTAGGTTTTATGTAGGTTCTTGTTAGTTCTAGTTAAAAAAATGAAAAACTGATATTGCTTGGTTCAGGTTAAGAATTTAAAACATGCTCAAACCCGAAACCATTGTATCTTTAAGGCTATAACCTTCTGAGTTTAAGTTAACCCAATGTGATTGTCCAAGGCAAAAACACTAGTCAACCTTCTTCTCCTAGCCCAATTCATAATCCCTAAACAAACCATTGATGCAATTCATACATAGACAAATTCAATCTCACTGCTCATAGCCTCAACACTTAATAACAACGAACATACATAAATAGTGAAGAACTCTACCAAACCACTACTGACTCCAATTTGTTCAAAAACTGGATTTTGTTGAATGGATTGTCAAAAGCAACTCTAATAAAAGAATTACTAGCTCTGGTGAATGATGACACACATGATTTTTTTTTTTGTTCCTAATCAGCAAAAATAAAAACATAAGAATGAAATATGTGTTATTTTCCCTCTTAATTTTATGTTTTTTACGCTTATTCGAATGAGTAATTACACTAAAAGATTTCACATTTTGATTTAGGAAGCATTTGGAGTTGTTTGAGCAAAAAGAAGTAATTTTGTGGAATTTGATAACTTTGACACGTCTAAGTATTTTGGTCAAAACTTTCATGTCAGATGTCCGAATGAGTTGATTCTTGATTAATTGGAAAGTTGATTTCTAGAGCTAGTTTTCATCCAAAGACACTTTTAGCCATATATTACAACGCCCAACCACCTAAACCTAACTCGAGAGGTTTTGTTTCAGGGCACTGCAGAAGCAGCACCATAGGCAAACCATGGGCCATTTCAAGTTTTCATGGAGGCCTTCAAAGGAGGGGCAGGAGGTGCCTAGGGTGCCTAAAGATGGAGAATGCCTGGTGATGCCTTGGAATTTCCAGAACTCTCCTAGAAGCTAGGTTATTTCCTTGAATTTGTGTGCTACAAGTATGCTCATGGAAGGAGTTTAGTACTCATTGGAGACCTATTCGGGCCTTGAAGAGGCTTCAAGGTAGGAACCATAGTGCCCTTAAATGGGTTCCTTGGAAACTAGGTAATCGAACTCCAACTATAGTACCCTTGTACAACATAGAAGGGAAGTTCAAACTAGTGATTAAACTTGTTGGTAGGCTAGTAGCCAATTCTTGCTAGTAAATAAGGTTCTGCCTTGTAGTAAGGACTAGGTATAGGAAGAAGTCTCAAAAGACTTAAACTAAACATATACGTTTAGCCTTAGGTTCTTTTTATTTTCTTGCAGGTTGAAAGAATCCCTTACTGAGAATCTTTGGCTTTCACTTTAGTTGTTTTGTACAAATTTCAATTCTATAGGGTCCAACAACCACTAAAGGTTTATTGAGCTAATGTTTTTGTGATTGTATATTATTTAATTGAATTTGTTTGATTCTATTGTTGGTTTTCTTGTTAGGTAACCATACATACTAACTATGATATGTTTGGAAAATATAGGCTAGTATGGCACAATGAAAGACTTTTGAGGCTCTCATGCTTGGACACTGATCTTAGGTGGAAGGTTAGTATATGGATCTCGATAGCAATCCTCGGTGTATATTTTGCACCCTAGCTCCCTTCTATGTATTGTTAGTGTTGTGCGCAAAAAGTCCAATCATGAGATGATTGTATTTTTTGCACATTGAGTCATGATATTTTATTAAGGCATTAATCCAGCAATTATGTTTGTTGTTTTGTTTTTGCGTAACGTAATAAACATAATTGTAACCCTAGAATAATGATATTCTTAAATGTCCCTAGTCTAGTATTATTGTGGAGCGGGTTGCAATAATACATAATGACTAGCATATGTGGAGACTAATATGAGATATGTAGTCTACATATGGGTACAAGTTGGAGAACTTGTGTACTGGACTGACCCACCATGAGAATACTTCATGGATCGTTATATGAGTGTCATAAGTGATTCTCATAGTGATCATGGTATATGTAGTCCTTCGACTTAAGATCATCAAGGTTCCCTACATCTGAGTCACATACTTTGATACTTTCATTTGTTGCTCGTAACTGAGTGAACTTGAAGGAGGTCATTGGGTATATCACATATCATGCGGAGGGATTTGTATGATCAAGATGGGATTTGTCCCTCCTATGTAACGGGAGTGATATCTTCGGGTCCTTTGATAGAGTAAGACTTAGAAAAATGCATGGTCATGCTCGGATGAGTTGATATACGATATCAATGTCATCAGTTTAAGTTGGTCTACTCGGTAATCAAGAAACCAAAGATTGGGCTATATGAGAGTGACACATTCCATGTCTCATGCTTAGTCTTGATATCTTGAACAAAGGGACAACGGTATATATCAGTAATGATCATAAAGGTTTAGTCGAATCTCTGACAATCTTGTCACTTGGGTAACAATGATGTGTTGCTAGACACCGCTCATTGCTTATGATCATTGCCAACGTGGTAAGAGCCTATTTGGTCGTACACATAGAGCTATTTGGATCATTAGAATGCATGGGCTAATAATTTGGGTTTTGGTTTCACAATAATTTTGTATTAATAATGGGCCCAATAGTTGAGCCATTATTAAGCCCGAAATTAAAGCCTAATTGGATTAGGCCTTTGAAACCCATTAGGCCTGGAAGTTGAGTCTCACTATAAATACAACTCATAGTGAGAAATTCGTAGGTCTCCTTGCCCTAGCCTCCCAAAAGGACAGCCACACTATTCTCTTGCAATTCCTTGGAGGACGCAAGCTAGCACTACGAGCGCAAGAGAAACGCATCTGCCGGGACGCGGTGGAAGTGTGGTGATCCCGAGAGGCTCGTGTGGATACCATAGAGAGCATGAACATGTCAACTGTTCAGGTTTTGTGATTCGACTCTACAGTTGAGTGAGAGATCTCAACCGAAAATTAGGTATGAAAATTTTTGAACACCCGGTTTACCCTGTTTCATTTGGATCCTGGAGGGTTTTGGTTAAATTCCGCTGCGCTGTTTGGCTCCCGAAACCCATCATGTATATGGATGGAGTAGTTAACTCTTAGGTGCTCTTGGGTATAAGCATAAGGGTCTTTTGTAATTAATGCTTATACATTGTTAATGATTGTAGAAGAATTCACTCTATTTAGATGATTTGACGGTGATTTGGAACTTGGATTTATGAAATGCCTCAACAAATGTTTTATGCTTTATTGCTTTTTATTCTTGTTGAATTTGATGCATACACGTGTGCGAACTCATTATAGGTTAAACAACTAGGTGCATGAAAGTTTTAGCAAATAGACATGTAATTAACTAGCCAATTGCAACTAATGTGGAACAAATTACCATAGCATTTCCTAGGACACCCTATGAAGGTTCGTTACAATTGGTATCAAAGCTCGGTCCATTGTTATTGGAGGCTTAGGAACTGAGATCTAGATTATTATCCTTTTATTAGGATAGTTAATACTAACCAATAAATGTGTATTGTCATCTGGATTTTGCCCTATGTTGTGATGATACATACTTGGTTAAGTGCATTAAGGGACTTTAGGGGCTAGGGTGTGAGTACTAGCAACCTAATGGTGGTGATATTGGGGTGAATAATTGAATTACTCCAAGGTATGAACCAAACCTTGGTGCAAGTAAGTGTGTGGGTTAATGGTATGGCTAACTAGAAAGCTAGAGTACTAGGTTGTGCTAGCCTAAGAAGAGAGATGGTGTTGGCCCCTGAGACATAAGCATCCTATAGTTGTAAGGTTAGCTACCTACCAATGGCTGACAAAAGGTGATCCTAATAGTATTGAACATAGGTTGAACTACCATAACCGAAGCAAACATAAAGCATCTAGACTATGGCACTTAATTTTAAGCCTATATCTTAAGCCTTTAAGCTTTAAGTACAAAATTTGTTCTGGTAGGGTGTGTGAATGTGTCATGCATGTACAATCATATCAATACACCATGTGAGACAATACAATGTACAAGGCAAACACCAAGATAAACAATACATCGTGATAACAACAAGGTGTCCAATGGTTTGTTCTAAGGTCATTATTTACATAAAGGTGAGAAAAATGTAGGGCAAAGGTTCTCCAACAACTATGATGTGTATATACCTCTTAATATTGGGTATGAAGAGCACCATACTGGTCAAGTGACACCATCATCTCTCAAAATGTTGTGGAGTTAGAGCCTGAGCATAGATGCATCGTTAGGAGGACCAAAGTTCTACGCACCACAGTCTTCAAGGCTAAAAGGGTACACACTTGCATTAGCAATATAATTGTGATACAAAACACATACATGTCAAATACTATGTTATCAAACATATATAGCAAATGCCATGGAAAATGCAAATAATTGGTTTTAAGGCTTTTTTTTTAAAACAAGTTTCAAAGTTTAATCCTCTTTATTCAATTTGAAAAAAATCCTCAATAGAGTTGCCACTGTGAACTACTTCAACCTCAACAGCCCTTCAGATACAAGTACCATTATTGGTATAGCCTCACACGGATCTTCATGCTAAGGTGTAGGAAAATAGAGTTTCCACCTTAGTTTGAAAAAATGGTAAAAATCAACGGAAAACCTAATCTGACAACAAAATGATGAAAAATGTGGATTTTATGAAAAATTAGGGATTTTAGATCAGGAATTAAGTGTAATTTGGGAAGGTGTTAAACATGTAAATCATTCGAAATAAGCTTAAAACAGCAAGAACTAATTGTTAGTATAACAAAAATGAATGCATGTGTTAAATGTCAAGAAAGAGAGAGAGAGAGAGAGAGGAGGCCGGGAGCGGGAGAGATCCGAGTCCGGGAGGGAGAGAGAGAGAGAAAGAGAGAGCTTTTTAATAGGCTTATACTTGGGTTGAACTCTTTAACTTACTATATACTCAGGTGTGAGTTAAGATTAAAGACTATATTCGCTCTCATGTGAATGAAAGACTTAGGCAACCAGTTAGAATGCATACCTAGATGGTTGGTGAAGCGGTTGCACCAATAGTAGTTCGATCATCTTGATTGCAAAACTTGATGTTAAAGTTAGTTAGGGTCACCTTGAAGTTGCTAAGATTACTAGAAGGAGGTTTTTCAAACGACATTCTTTCTGTTACCTAAAAACAAAACATTAGATTCTAAAAAAGAAAAGAAGACAAAAATTAAATTAGATAAACAAGGATGAAAATAAAAGTGAAATATGAAATAAAACTAAAATTAATTTAATAATACACTAGAATAGTCAGTTGACTTAGACACTAAACTTGCATGAAAAGTGTTAATAAAACCAATAATTAGAAAAAAGATAGAATGAAAAATTAGAGCAAAAACACAAATTAAGGTAAAAAAATAAAATAATGTAAGAAAAATAAAATAAATTAAATAACTGCAATTGACTTGAAAATTAGTTAAGTGTGAACGAAAATAAAAAAATTATTGGTGAAAATTGACTAAAAAATAAACTGAAAAGAAGAAAAACATAAAGCTTTCAGTGGTTTAAGTGCAACAAAATTAAAGCTCTAATCACCTATCAAAGACAGAAAGAAAAGCTAGTGACTTCAACAAACAAACCAAGGAAATATTAAGGGTCAAACATAGTTTACATTGCGTTAGGAAAAAATGTGGGGTTTCCCAAAACCCAATAGGGAGTGTTAGTGATGTGTTGCTCATTGCACAAGGATCCTAAGTTCCAAAAAGTACCTGAATGCTTGCTTCACCAACTTGGTCCAAGAAGTAAGAAATTAGGTAAGGGAGAAAAAAAATAAGTTAGAAACAAAATCAAGGATGAGAAGAAAAAGAATTGTAGAAGGGAAATTAGAATAAATTTGATTGGAAGAAAAGAACTTGAAGCATAAGTGCATTAGAGGAGTTAAGAAAGGACAAGAGAAGAGAATTGCCCAAAACAACTTGTATCTTTATTAATCTATGTTGAATCCACGAATTACATGTTCTATTTAAAGAGAACAAATAACCCTGGGTATTTGGCCATACAACTTATTGTTGGGAATAGAAATTTTACAACCATACAACAGAAGTAACGTTGTCAAAACTACGTTGTTGAATACAAATGGTTTTAACCATCATCCACCACAAAAATCCATGTGGATGGTCCCAGGTGTTTCGCGAACCCAGCCTATTCCTTAGCTAAAATAATATATATAGAACATAAA